>VDFB02270651.1:155486627-155657943 GCA_007258455.2 Sequoia sempervirens
CTAGGATTTTCTTAAGCAGTTTATTATATGTATGTAATTGCTAGAAACAATGAAACATTGATATTGTTATGCTGTTATAATATGTTCTGAACTATGTCTCTGTGTTTACTTTTTTTTATATGAATAAAATAAGCTTTTCTAGTCTTATTCTGAGTTACTAGTTCTGTGCAATGGATTTATAATGGATAATCATTTTGAAGATACAAAAATTCATGTGATTTGAATTAATTATAGGCATACCTAAGAGCTGGCCACTCGAGGGAATCTTGTAGGATAGATAAGTATCTTTTTTTTCAATTTTGATACTTTTATTTTGTATATGATAAATGTGAATAAATGTTTTTTGTATGTGTCGAGCTATGTTAGTTATTCTTGTAGGTTATAGTTCAAGTTTACAATCTTTAGCTCTATTTATCTAAAATTCTAGAGCACCCACTCTAGTTATCAGTCCTAGGTTGTTAAGCTTATTTTCCATTAATAGTTAGATGCTAATTAATGGTTGTTATTTAAACTTTACAATTCTATTGCAATCATTTCTTTCTAGATAATTTATACGCTTTCTAGTTTAATCATTCTATGCTTTCTAGCTTAATAATTTCATGCTTCTAGCTTAAAATAACTTTATGCTTTCTAGTTTAAATGGCCTTTTAGTTTAAGTTTCATTTACAACTGTTCCAACACTCAAAAAATATAGGAGAGTTAGTCAAGATGTTTCCTATTGCATACAACCTTTGAACACTACCCGGTTGATATATTTGATGTATTTTAAACTAAAGTGATAGGACCTAATGACAGACTGTCAACCAATACAAAGAAATTAGGGTCCATAGAGGCACCCAAAGCAAAGCAAGAACACCAAACTATCAAACAACCACCCAAAACACCAGATCAAAACAACACCACCCACTGACCATCATCAACCAGCCATGTCCTCCGAAGTAATCTTCTCTAAAACTTGGCAATAGTCAGGGGATATTGCTCCCATCCCTTGATCTTCCAATCAACTGCATGCTCAAAAGCCCATTTGGCTAAACAATCAACAACCCTATTCCATTCTCAGGGAATGTGAGTAAATGAAACCACCTCCAACATGGAACAAAGTCTCAAAATATGTCGAACAATCGACACAAGTTGCCAATTAACCCCCTCCAAATTCTACTCATTTAAAAGATTAATGATGTAGGGGCATCTTCCTTGGTCGATCAATTTTGATTTGAATATTTTGAAACTTTACTTTTCTCTAAATTTTGGTTGTGCTTGAATAATATGCGAGGCAGTTTTGAGTTTGGTTGCACATTGAATTCGAGGGTTGGATAGAAAAATTGGGATGGGGCTAAGTTTTTTTGTGTGGGGGTGATTGTCAGAAGGAGAACACAAAACAGTTATTGAGAACAAGAACCGATCTGAGACAGTTTTTCTTTTGGAGGTTGCCAAAGGTCAATGAAACTTCAAGAAAGAGAAAAATGTTGTGAGTAAAAACAAAGTAGCATTTTAAGGGTTCATATTTATGAATAGTGTGTGGGGAAAGAGGGCGCCAAGGTGGAAGGAATTGAAGTTGGAGTGGTTTTCCTTGAAGCTATATAAATCTATTCTTGGAATTATGGACTTAGATCGCTATTTTTTTGAATGACTGAATTCTATGTGTTGTTGTCATAGTACTCTAAGAACCGGTTTAGTCTATGAAGAGTTTCATTTTCCAATCCATTTGAATTCATATACCTGTTACTTTTTAATTTTATGGTTTGGTTGTGTAAACTGTTACTTTGTTGTTGTTTCTTTGATTGTGGTTCATGATCATACCATCGATCTAGAGGAAATAAATTGATTGGTTTGCTTTAAGTTGTTACCAGTCACCTCTTTCAGTAGTTTGCCTAAGATTGCCATGTTTGCTATTAAATTTCAATTTTTTAGAAATTGCAAAATTTTCCATTAATTTGAAGTTGAACAATTCCTCATTAATTTTTGGTATCAGAACAGAAGAAGTTGGGCATTTGGGTAGTGGGAAAAATTCCACTGAGGGCAATGAGACGAGGAGGTGCTCAGGGTGGTGGTTGAAGAGGCCATGAAGACATAATTTTGGAGATGTTACAAAATTTGACAACAAGAATGGATGCAATGGAACAAGCACAACAAAGAGGAGTAATGGCAGATGATGTGAGTGAAGTTCTAGAAGAAGAGAAATCCCAAGCCAATGACAAAGACCAAGAAGAACCACAAAGGGTTGAATTTAGATTGATCAAATCTGTGATGAATGTGGGAGCCAAGCCACGAATTAAAGTTCCTACATACTCTAGAATTCTGAATGGAGAGGAGCTTATAGACTAGATTAATGATTTGGACAAGTATTTCGAATACCAAGGAGTGACAGAGGAAAGGAAAGTGAAGTTTTCTTGTACATGATTAAAAGGCCATGCGACAATGTGGTGGGATTATGTGCAAACTAAAAGAAGCAAGAAAAAAAAGGAGAAGATTTCTTCTTGGGATCGAATGGTTTCCAAATTGAAGACAAAGTTCCTACTAGCAGATTACCAAAGGAATCTTTTTAAAAGGTTGCAAAATTTGAAACAAAAAGATATGTCAATCAAGGAATACATGAAAGAGTTCTACAAATCGGCTATTCAGTTAGGCCACAGTGAAGAGGATATGGAAAAGGTGATGAGGTATTTGAATGGTTTGAAATACTGTTTGCAAGATGAGTTCATTTTTGTGTCTCCACGAACTCTTGAGGAGGCCTATCAATTTGCCATTAAGGTAGAGGAGAAGCTCGTGAGGAAGAAAAATGAGCAAGGAAGGCAAAGAGGAAGATGCTTTAGAGGAAGAGGACCATAGTCTAGTAGGGGACAACAAACTCATCATGATGAAGGGGCTGGAAGATCTAGTGGACCAGCTAATCCAGAAAGAGGAGGTTATCAAAACAAAGGAGGCAGATCATTTGGTAGAGGTGGTTATCAAGGAAGAGGAAAAGGATTTGCAGGTAAATGTTTTAAATGCAATTAGTATTCTGGTCATAAGAGTTGGGACTGTCCAGAGTACGTGAAGGAAGGGCACACAAGGCCAGAAAGAAGCACACAGAGCGTGCAAGTTGAGCAAGAAAGCATGGGATCACTTGTACATCATACGAAGGAACCTAAGACTGGAGATTCTTTGTTGTTCAAAAAAGTGTTGTTGAAGCCACCGAAGGAGAGTGAAGAACCAGAACAAAGAAGAGCTCTATTCAAGATGAAGTGCAAGGAAAAAGGTAAGTGTTGCAAATTGATTATTGACAATGGTAGTACGAATAACTTAGTGGTTGTAGAAATGGTGGATAAGTTAGGATTGAAGAGGACTAAGTGCCCCACACCTTATAGAGTTTCTTTTCTTTAGAAAGGGTATCAATTGTTAGTAGATGAACAGGCATTAGTGGAATTCTGGATTGGCAGTTATAAGGATAGTGTGATTTGTGACATCATGCCTATGGATGTGTGTCATCTAATGCTTGGTAGGCCTTGGTAGTTTGATCAGAAGGTTGTACATGAAGGGAGGAGTAACACATATAACTTTGAAAAGGATGGAATTAAGTATACTTTGTTGCCTATGCATGAAAAAGAAGAGGACAACAGTAGTAGTTGTAGCAATAAGATCATGTTGGTGAGTGGAAAATATTTCTTGCATATCATGAAGAAGGAGGAAATGGGAATTTCTTTGGTGCTCAAACCTAAAGATTTGCTTACCTCTACAAAATTGGAGGATCTACCCAAGGAGGTGCAAGAAATCTTGGATGAACATAAGGATATTGTTGTAGTTGATTTTCCTGATGATTTTCCTCCTATGTGTACCATTAGCCATCACATGGATTTAATTCCAAGAGCTAGCCTTCCAATTAAGGCTACATACAAGTTGACACCCCAAGAGAATGAGGAGATTAGAAGGAAAGTTAAGGAGTTTCCGTGGAAAGGGTTGATAAGAGAGAGTCTGAGTCCCTGTGCAATGCCTTCAGTCTTGGTGTTGAAGACGGAAAATGAATGGAGAATGTGCATAGACTCTTGGGCCATTAACAAGATAACTATCAGATACATGTTTCCAATTCCCATAATAGATGATTTGATGGATTTCCTGGGTGGTGCAAAGTATTTTTTGAAGATAGATCTGAAAAGTGGTTACCATCATATTCAGATCAGACCTGGAGATGAGTGGAAAAAATCATTCAAAATGAATGATGGACTGTACGAGTGGCTTGTTATGCCCTTTGGGCTCACGAATTCACCTAGTACTTTTATGAGGCTCATGAACGAAGACTTGAAACCTTTTCTTAGGAAGTTTGTTATGTATATCTTGATGATATTTTGGTGTTTAGCAGGTCTAAAGAGGAGTATCTACGAGACTTGAGGATGGTGATGATGAGGTTGCATTAAGAGAAGTTGCAGATTAATTTGAAGAAGTGTGTGTTTATGCAAACTGAATTGGTTTATTTGGGTTTTGTGGTATCTAGTGAAGGGCTGGAAATGGATAAGGATAAGGTACATGCTATCATTGATTGTCCAAAACCGAGGAGTGCACCTAAGGTAAGGAGTTTTCATGGGCTCTCTAGTTTTTCTAGGAAGCTCATTAGAAATTTCAGTCATGTAGTTGCTCCTATACTTGAAACCATTAAGGGGTCTAAAAAGAAGTTTATATGGACACAAGAGGCTGAAAAGAGTCTTAAATTTCTTAAGCATAGAGTGACTGAGCAACTTGTACTTGCATTACCTGATTTCAATAAAGTGTTTCAAGTAGAATGTGATGCAATTGGCTTAGCAATAGGGGTTGTTCTTAGCCAAGAAGGTAAACCAATGGCTTATTTTAGTGAAAAATTGAATGAAGCTAAGAAAAAAATATTTTTCTTATGATCTTGAATTCTATGTGTTGGTCCAATCATTAAGAAGTGGAAGCATTACTTGATTCCTAAAGAGTTTTTTGTGTACACTAATAACCATGCATTGTAGTTCATTAATAGTCAACATAAGCTAAATCAAAGGCATGCCAAGTGGTTAGAGTATTTGCAAAGTTATAATTTTGTGTTTCAAAGCATAAGAGTGGGCAAACAAATAATGTTGTTGACACATTAAGTAGAAGGTATTCATTTTTGCATGAAATTAGGCTAATAGTGTTGGTTTTGATAGTTGGAAGGAGTTGTATGCAAATGATGCAGACTTTAAAGATGCTTATGAAGCTTGTAGTTGTCCAATCAGCAGAGATAGAGGACCTTGGATGGAGTATATGATACAGGAGGGTTTGTTGTTCAAAGGTAGTCAATTGTGCATACCCCAAGGCTCAATGAGGGACAACATCTTAAAAGAGAAGCATAGTGGCGGTCTAGGAGGACACTTTGGACAAGATAAAACTTATTTGTAGCTGAGTACACTCTACTATTGGCCAATAATGAGGGTTAATGTGAAGAAGTATGTAGAGATATGCAAGGTATGTCAGCATGCAAAGGGAAGAAGTTAGAATACAGGGTTGCATCAACCATTATCAGTTCCATCTTGACCATGGCATTCTATAAGTATGGAATTTATTGTGGGTTTGCCTCAAACTCAAAAGGGCAATGATTCTATGTTTGTAGTTATGGATAGGTTCTCTAAAATGGTACATTTTACCCCATGTAAAAAGGCTAGTGATGCAACCCATATTGCTAATCTATTTTTCAAAGAGGTGGTTCATTTACATGGCATTGCACAAAGTATTGTGTCAAATAGAGATACAAAGTTTGTTGGGAATTTTTGGAGAACTCTTTGGAAAAAATTGGGAACATAGCTTAGTTTCAGTTCAGCCTATCACCCCCAGATGGATGGCCAAATCGAGGTGGTGAATAGAATTATGGGTGACATGTTAAGGTACCTTGTTGGGAAAACACCTAGTAGTTGGAATATGGATTTGGCACAAGTGAAGTTTGCTTGCAATGATTCTCTAAATTGGAGTACAGAGTTCAACCCTTTTTATGTTGTTTATGGTATGCATCCTAGGGGTGTCTTGGAACTCAGAAATATTGGTGACATGGAGAAACAAATTGCAAATGGTGAGGAGTTTGATCGAGTTATTCATGACCTTCATGAGGAGGTGAAGTTGAATATTGAAGGGAGCAATGAGCAATACAAACAATATGCTAATAAGAAGCGGAGGGAATTTCATTTCCAGCTGGGTGATCTTGTGTTAGCACATCTTAGGAAAGAAACATTTCCTATAGTGAATACAATAAAATGAAGATGAAAAAAATTGGTCCTTGCAAGATTCTTCGAGAGTTCTCGGCGAATGCCTATGATATTAGTCTTCCTAAAGGCATGGAGATTTCACCCATCTTCAACGTAGCTTATTTATATCCATATCAAGGTGCTACAAATGACCAAGCAGTTGAGTTGGAGATGAAATCCGTTGAAGATCAGCAAGTGACCAACCTTGTTCCACTACAAATTGAATGCATTCTAGATAAACACTTGTTGAGGAAGACTCGTGGCAAGGAGTATTTTAGGTATTTTGTGAAGTGGAGTGACCATCCTTTGGAGGATGCTTCATGGATGGCTGCACCTAAAATCGCCGCTTGTGGTCATTCCATCAATGACCTCATGAACGAGAGTTCATGAATTTTTGCTTCCCTCGAGGAGCCTAATGCAAAGGCATCTTCCTTGGTTGATCAATTTTGATTTGAATATTTTGAAACTTTACTTTTCTCTTAAATTTTGGTTGTGCTTGAATAATATGCTACTAAGGAGGTTTTGAGTTTGGTTGCACATCAAATTCAGGAGTTGGATAGAAACATTGGGATGGTGCTAAGTTTTTGTGTGTGGGAGTGATTACCAGAAGGAGATCACAAAAAAAATTATTGAGAACAAGAAACGATCCCAGACAGTTTTTCTTTTCGAGGCTGCCAAAGGTCGATGAAACTTCAAGAAAGAGAAAAATATTGTGAGTAAAAATAGAGCAACGTTTTAAGGGTTCATATTTGTGAATAGTGCATGGGAAAAGAGGGCACTAAGATGGAAGGGACTGAAGTGGGCGTGGTTTCCTTGAAGCATATATCTATTATTGGTGTTGTGGACTTAGATCACTATTTTTTTGAATGACTGAATTCTATGTGTTGTTGTCATAGTACTCCAAGAACAGGTTTAGTCTATGGAGAATTCATTTGCTAATTTTTCTGAATTCATATACATTTTAATTTTTAATATGTGGTTTGGTTGTGTAAGGTGTTAATGATTAGACCATCGATATGGAGTAAATAAATTGATTGGTTTTCTTTAAGTTGTTGTTACTAGTCGCCTCTTTCAACAGTTTGCCTGATATTTCCCTATTTGCTATTAAATTTTAATTTGTTAGAAGTTGCACATTTTTCCATTAATTTGAAGTTGAACAGTTCGCCATTGATTAATAATGATCTGAGAGTCATATTCACAGATAATCTTATGCTAGCCAAGAGAACAGGCATGCTTGATAGCCCAAAGAATCACCATCCCCTCCATTAGATTGTTGGTTTGTTTCCCTTTATGCATAGAAAATAGAAAAATAACAAAACTAGAGCTATCTCTCCCAACCCCACCAATCCCAGCAGACCCTCGATTTCCCTTAGAAGAGCCATCCATGTTAATCTTCAAAAAATCCCCTAGAGGAAGAGACCAACCCCCAATCCTCTAAACCTTCCTTTTAGCATGCATGCATCTTCAAACACAAAAAGAGTTGAAGGCCAAACCACAGAGGCCCAATATATCCACAATCTCTTCATTAGTCCTTTCCAAAGGAAAAAACACTTCACATTTAGCATCAACAATCTCTTGAATCATACAAACAATTCTATGTCAAACCTGTTGAATCATCAACTTGCTCCCACGAAAAATCCTATGATTCATTTCCATCTAGATTTTCCAAAGGATGAAAGTAGGGCCAATGCACCACACAATTTGGAGGAAAGAATCCTGAGTTGGAGGTCTCCGCAAGGAGCTCCATAATTCAACCATAAACGAGGCATAAACACATGGATATCTTCAAATACCCCACCAAAAGTGTCAAATAAGCATTGAAACAGGACAACAAAAGAGCAAGTGAGAAGAATCATCTTCACTACAACCAAAAAGGACACAGATAGATGGGCCCTGGAAACCCCAATTCCAAAGGTTTTCCCAAGCCAAACATCTATTCCAAGCTAAGGTCCATAGAAAGAAATTACACTTGGGCCAGGAGAACTTGTTCCAAACACTTTTCCACCAAGGAACTTCCAAACCAACATGCTTTCTAACAATCAACTCCTAATACCCACTAGCCATCATGAAAACCTCCTTAGGATCTGGGCACCAAGCCAGTGCATCCCTATCCCTAAGAGAGTTGCATTGTCTACTTGCCATAATATTTTGAAGCTCAACACACTCCTCCTCCAAACCTGCCATAGGCCACTCACTTTGAACCTTCCATCTAGACACCTTCACATGCCCACAAAGGTAAGAAGTCTTAAAATCAACCACTCGAAACCAACCAACCTCTAGGAAGTGCTAACAAAGAACCTATAGATTAGGATGTGTGCTCATGATAGGAGGAAACCCATCCCAAGATTCAAACTAGAAGAGAGCCTTAGATACCCTATTGCAGATCTAAAACAAACCCTCCTTGATCAAATTAGGACCTTTTTATAGCGTGTCCCAAATCACAGAACCTTTCCCCATAGGCAGAAACTGAGGGACCTCCTCCTTAGGAACCCCCTAAGATATTTATGAGAAATAATCCTAGCCCAGATATGATACTGTTCCATCCATCTCCAGTACAACTTAGCAAACAAATCCAAACTAGTTGGAGTGGAATGTCACAACCTAAGGCCACCAAACTGCTTTGGACTACAAACAATATCCCACTACACAAGGCTCCACTTAGAAGACGGTAATCATCCAACCCATAAAAATTGCCTAGCTAGAGCGTCCAAATCCTTAATAAATCCAATGGGAGCCACCTGGAGCATACACATGTAATTGGGAAGATCCTGTACCATCGACTTAAGAAGTTGAACCCAACCAGTGAAAGAAAGCCACCTATGTGTCCAATGGTTCACCTTCACACAAAAATTATCTAAAATATTCTACTAGGAGCCCCTGGGGAGGGTACCAAAAGAAATAGGTATGCCAAGATATGTTAGGGTTAGAGAGCCAATCTAAAACCTTAAAATATGATAAATCCATTGTTGAATGAGCCTTAGAGTATTAAAGAAGAAAATGGAAGATTTATCCTCTTTAATCATGTGCTTGGAAGCAACAAGATAGATGTATAAAGACTTTCTCAAATTGGTGGCCTCTCTGACTTTGGCCATTCCCATCAAAGCAGTATCATCAACAAATTGCAGGTGTGACTAAGGAGGTGAACCATTTCCCCAAACCCAACTTTAGATGAGACCTTGTACCACATTTCTCTTAATAACTCTCCCCAAACCTTCAGCCAAAAGAATGAATACATAAGGAGAAAGATGATCCCCTTGTTGAAGACCTTTGGAAGCCACAAATAAAGAAGACAGTTCCCCATTAATCAACACCGAAAAGGAAGTGGAAGTAATACAACTAATGACCCAATTAACCCACTCCTCAACAAAACCAAAAGCAATAAGTGCCTTGTGCAAGAAAGACCACTTAACTCTATCATAAGCCTTAGCCATATCTAGCTTAATAAACATAGCTTTTTCTTTAGAGGTCGCCATGGAATGAATAGTTTCGGTGGAAACGACCACACCATCCAAGATTTTCGTATCCACGGAAAAGCCTCCCTATTCCTTAGAAATAAGCCTACTAATCCATTTCTTCAACCTCTCAGCAATCAACTTGGAAAGAATTTTATAGACCACATTATAGAGATCAATGGGCTGAAATAGACTCAGTCTATCCACCCCATCACACTTAGGGATGAGAGAAAGAAAAATGGAATTCATAGCCTTCAACATCTGCTTGCTCCTCTGAGGTTCATGAAACACCTCTAATAAATCCAGATTTATAATGTCCCAAAATTCCTAGAAGAATTCAATCGAAAAGCCATCAGGACCAAGGGATTTCCCTTTCTTCATGTAAAAAACAATGTCCTCCAATTCCTCTAGGGAAATGTAACCCAAGAGGTGCTCATTCATTTCCATAGAAACAAAAGAAGGAATACAAGACAAAACATAATTTTCTTCTGCCAATGCATCTGGAGAGTCCTCCCTAAACAAGGATGCATAGTACTACGAAGCTTCCCTAGAAATATCTCCCAAAGAGGAAAATTATTCACCCCTAGTATTCACAAGAAATGGGATTGAATTACCATATCTCCTATATTTCACAGAGTTGAAGAAAAAAGTAATTTTTTTGTCCCCCTCTTGAAGCCATTCAACTCGAGCCTTCTATTTCCAATAAATCTCTTCACGCAACTCACACTCCTCCAACATTTTCAAAGCCCTTGTCTCCTCCTTGAGAGAGTCCTCATAAATTCCAAACTCCCTAATCTCTCGAGTGATAGCATCCAAACCAGCTTGAGGTACAACCTTAGCATGGAAGATGTTGCCAAAACACTGCCTATTCCACCTTTTGAGTTGATACTTCACATACTGCAACTTTTTGACAAACAAATACATGGCAGTGCCAAAAGTAGGTCTACCAAAATGCTACCACTCAACAACATAATCCTATAGAGAGGGATCCCGCGAGGGATCCCACAACCACACCAGTTGAAACTTGAAAGATGGAGACTAAGAAACACGATTTGATGAAGCAGATAATTTAATAGGCTAATGATCATAACCCCTCCAATCCAAAATATTTGAACAAATTGTCCAAGATCCACCAATCCAAAAACAAGACACCAGGAACCTATCAAGCCTCTCAGCAATACAGTCCTCCCCAAGTCTCCTATTTTTCCAAGTGATATGACCATTACTAGGCTTAACATCAACAAGATTCAAAGAATCTATATTATCACAAAAAAGAAAAGTAGAAGGTTCCAACCTCAAAATTTATCACATCTTTTCATCCAGGTAAATAATAGCATTGAAGTCACCTACAATAATCCAAGGATAAAGAGGGATGAAACTCTGAATAAATCAGATATGAGACCACATACACTACTTACTAGGTAAATCAGTAGGAGCATTAATATTGGAAAGAAGAACAATTTATCCAGTTTCCAAGCTTGAAGCAACCACAAAAATAGAAGACTTGCAGGACATCCACCAAAGAGGGTGAATCTTCAATGGATTCCATAAACAAGCCAAACCCCTTGCATTACCTTAGGCATAAATGCATTGGCATTGACCCCACCCCCAAATTTTCAGCACCAAACCACACATATTCTCAACAGACAACTTACTTTCCTGAATGAAAAGCACATCAAGAGAATGATTTCTCACCAAATCATGAACAATTGTTTTTGAGGGCCACTATTCAAGCCCCTTACACTCCATGAGAGAATAATCATTTCTGAGGAGTGGAAAATTATGAATCAAGAGTCTTAATAAACCCTGACTCCACCAACGTCTCCCCCATCATTTTATTTTTCTCTTAGTCCTTCTTTCTCCTAACCTTGGAGGGCTTCTTAGGAGCCCCTTTCTTAGGATTTTTCTGGTGAAGCCCCAAAGTAAGCGAGGCCTTGGTTCCTTTCTCCAAGTCAAAAACCAACTTCACCAATAGAAGAGAGGAATCCACCTCAACCTTTTCCATGTCATTCAAGGCCTCAAGAACGGTTGAATCTGCCATACCAAGATCAATTTCCATATGAAATAAACTGACTTCCAAAGCATTTTGAAGATTGGTAGGAGCATTACCCTCTTCAACCACCTCCAAAACACCTTGATCTAGATCCATCATCCCTGGATTCACCTCCTACTGACTAAGATCACCCATCACATCAAAGTGATTAAAGGTATCCCCCTATTGCTTCTCCTTAAAAGTTCCCTTTTGTCTATGGTTCCTATTACAAGGTTTGGCAGGAATAAAACCCTCATTATCTGGAACAATACCAAGAATAGGAGCCTTTCCTTTATCAACCTTAGGAGGATTGCAAGGAGGTTGAGCTTGTTGAGACTCAAAATATTTGAACTTGGTACATCTACATTGCAAATGACCATATTCATGGCACACCCAGCATCGGAAAGGAAGAGTCTTGTACTCTAGCTACTACAACTAAGAATACGTACCCACATGAATTTCCAAAGAGTTTAGAAGAGGGTTACTCAAATCAATCTCAACAAAAATGTGAGAAAAACCCATTACCTTTCTATCATGAGTTTGTTGAGAGGGACCCACCATCTTCCCCAGAAGCAAAGCAACCATTTGTAAGATGTCATTCTTCCAATATTCAATTGGGAACCAAGGGAGACGCACCCACACAAGAACCCGATTTTGAAGCTCCTCAGACGGGTTAAAACTAGTGTGTCAAGGTTTGATGAATAAACCAATCTAGTTGTGAAAATAAGGCCCTCCTTTGAATACTTTGTTGTGATCAACCATGCATTTTAAAACAACCATAAAGTAGCTATTAGCTAGTAGCATCACTTCCATTTTTCCCTCTGAATTCCAAGTCTATTGAGCCCACAACTCCAAAAAATGAGTGAAGCACACATTCCCATGAATTTTCATATCAAGACATGATTTGTAAAGTACTCAACATCTTCAGCGATGGATTATGGTTGAATCACCATAATAGGTAGATCTTTACTCCTCTCTAGGAAACCATTAAATTTTGAGATACGAGCACCTCAGATGGAGCTAACCCTCCCACCCCCGAATCATTTTACAAAAAAATACTCTCAACAACCCTCGATGAAGAAGGAGGTGATTTCACACTAAGAGAAGCAATAAAATTCATATAAATTTTATAACCAAATGCTTCGCCAAAACCCATAGCCGACAAACCAAAACACAACCACAAGTTGAACCTTGTAGCAACCAGCAAAAACAAGAATAAGAAACATGAGAAGAAACCCCACCCATAAGACAAAAAACACCTACCCCTGATTAGCAATGCCACCCCACAGCTGATCTGCTAAACTCCAAACACATTCAAAAGGAAATTAAAACATGTAGTCCATGACCATTCACAAGTCGCATGCCTGCAAACCCTAGTGATAGGAGCTTGATCAAATATTAGATTATTATGGGTTTCATAATCATCTATTAGATCTTGATCAAAGATTGGAATAACATGAATATATCAAGATCCTAGGCAATTTCTCAGTAACTTGATCTTGATTTATGTTGGATCTTGTTGTGTCATGATTTGGAATTAGCTATTGACATAGACCCATTAGTTGGGATGATGAAATGCAAATTGGGATAATGATAGGGGATTATTGGATGGACTCAAGATTAGGGCACGATAATAGTCGATTTTGGATAGGAATCTCTTGAGTGGAATTCATAAGTGATGGGGTGCTTGATGGTGTATGGTCTAGGATACATATAGTGGTACGAGACTCATTGATAGTTGTTATGGATATTGAATTCTCATATTTTCATTGTATTTATTATCCCATGTGAGTAATAACTGGAGAAAATATTGAGTAGATGGATGGGACCAATCAGTTTTCCATGAATGAGTGAGCTTTATATTAGATTGGTTGGAGGATTTAGATGAGGGTGATGTGGAGCCTATAGAGGATTTGGAGGAATCAAAGGACTTAGGTGATAATGATTTGGATGAGGTAGTTGCAAATGATTTGGATGATGTAGAGAAATATTTAAAATATTTGGGTGAAGGGGACATGGGAGATATGTTTTTATGAGGGTGTTTTCCTTGCCAAAGATGGGATAATTATTATTCATGGACATGTGGTGTTGGTTTGTGAGGTAGCTACTATCAAGGAGGTCTCAATTTTGAGGGATATGGGAGTTAATGGTGGGTTGTATGGAGAGAAGTTCCATAAGAGTAATGCTATTATCATCAGTGTAAGGATCATATTAAATTTGGTCAAGAGGACCATCCTCACCATCATAAGGATGAGATATTATTTGGGCAATGTGATTATAATTGTCACCATCATACCAATCTTATCTTGGTTGGTGGATAATGTTAGTATAGTCATTGTACTTGGCTTTATTTGGGAAAAGGATTTGATCTAAAGGGTTCATGGTGTTTTCTTTTTCATTGATTATGATCTTTAGCCTTGTTTTTATTATCATTTTAATCTTTACTGGTGTGGGATAAGGGTCCATTATTTTGGTTAGGTCCTTAGATTTTGAATGGTTGTGGTGTAAGAGTTTGCTTAGTTTTTTGTATCACTAATTATCCATGCAAACAACCTATTTCATTCAAATTGGGTTAATTTTTACATTTTGACTTTAGTTGCAATTGATTCAGCTTCCTATGATTGATTTAAATATTAAATTTTAAAAAAATGAATTTAAAAGTTTAAAACAGTTGTATGTTTGTATGAATTCATTTGATTTATCATTAAAGCAAAATTTAAAATATGATTTACAAATATAATCAAAATCTGTATCATTAAATTTTATTCATTTTAATATATTTTAACTTAAAAGTAATAAATTTGTTGAAATAAATTACAACCATAATTAATTCACTTAAAAATCAAAATTAATTATAAAATTTGAGTTTATTTATGCATTTTTTTTTAATAACCATAAAATTATAAAATTGAAATGATAGATAATACATTAAAAATTTGAAAAAAAATGTTGTTTGAAAGTTGAAAGAATAACGTAATTATCTTGCCCTACATGACTAAAACTTATCTTAAAGCTACAATTAAAGCTAATCTAACATCAAATGTAAAAAAGTGCAAAAGAGGAAAGAGCAGAGAAAGGAAAAAAGAAAAGTAAATAAAAATTCAAACCTAACTCCTTTTCTACCTATACACCATTCAACAAATGGATGATCTTGATGAAACAAATCTCCATAAAATCAATTGCCACAATCCCAATGTGAGATGATGTAATTTTTAAAGGTAAATGTGTAAACATGTTTGATCGACTGCACAAAATACCTCACCATCAACTAAGCATCAATGGTATAAACATGCAATTGAAGCTTTATCAACATTCATTGAATTAAATTTCCAAGTTTAAATAGAAAGAAAATAATTTTAGAGGTTGGAAAATACCATTGAATGGGATAAAAGATAGAAAAAAAATTGTAATAAAAGGATTAATTCTATTCATAAATTAAAGTGTTCCCAAACTTGAATAGGTTTTCCAATATTTACAATTAAGTAACAAGTAAGTTTATATAGACAATTTTGGATGAGAGGTGTTGTCACATGAAATTGCACCCTGCTAAACACAAGGTTCACCATTCCAATGACACAATGGAAACAACCTCAAGGTGTGGGACCTTTGCATGTATGAGGTTAACTCTCCAGAGAAGGATGGCTTCCTCTTTTGATCCAAGTGCAATGTGTTGGTCCAACCCAACACATGAAAACCTACCACTATCCTACTTGAACAACTCACAAGGAAAAAGGGGAGAAATAATGCATGAAAGGGAAATGGAGGTGTTACACCAAGATGAAAAGTTATTTCCTTTTAGCTGAGATTTCACAATAATACATTGAAGAAGGACCAAGGGATTCACACGGATCTCTATTTGGTTGATTCCCAAAGGGAAACACAAAGGTTAGTGTTTGATAGGGTGCTGGAAGGAAAAGGATATTCTCAAGCAGCAACTATAAACAATTTAACTCAAACATGTATGCATGGAAAGAGAGAACAAACACTTAGATATGTAGGTAATTAACCTACACAAACATAAACAATTTGAGAGAGGAAATCTTGATTTATTTCATTTATTTAGAGGTAACAAGCCAATCTTTACAATTGCAGAGTGCAAAATGCAAGTCTACAAAAGACCCCAAAGGAGCCAGAGGAAGAACCCTTCAAATGAATACATTTCTTTCCTTTATATATCAAGCATAACTTAGAACCATAAACTGAGCCATAACCCTAACAAGGGTTAACAATGAAGCCTATGCATGAAAGGATGGAGCCATCCTATGAAAATCACAATTAGGACATGGATCTGTTAAAAAGGGAAAATAATCAACAATAAATGAGAATGGGCACCCATAAAATCCATTTGCAAAAGTCAAAGAATGCATTGAATGTTGTCCTTGAAGCCCCAAAATTGAAATAGGCCACTCAAAAGTTGGATCAAGCATTAATGTCATCACCCAAAAAATGTGTCAAATCCATTGAAATGTCGGGGCATCAGGCCCAAAAGAAAACCTTTGTTATGCATTAAATGGTCTTGAGCTGCGAAAAAGAGCACCTTAGTTGGAGATCAGGTGTCGGGCCTACTTCATACCTTATGCTTCATTGGAATTGGACCATTGGAGATCAAGCTTTAAGAGTACCGCTTACCACATGTCGAAGGAAGCTAGAAAGAAGGAAGACAAAGGAGCAAATCTCGAAGTCCAGAAGGATAACCATTTTCAAGGTTCAAAGGTCAAGAAAGAGGCTTATGCCTTATCGTAAATGAAAAAATGGTAAAGGAGAAGGTCAAAGGCTGAAGTTTGAAGGGAGCCATCGAAGGTTGGAGGTCAAGAAGAATTGTTACCTCTTATGGAAGAAAGATTAGAGATAAGGGATAAGGTCGAAGCCTGAAGTTTGAAAATTCAACACTTAGTTGAATTTTCAAAGGAAGGAGTGAAAGTGAGAAGGAAAAAAGGAGGAAGATGAAAATATGATTCCTGAAAGCCAAAGATGAGACTTTGGGGATTAGGGGTCAGGAGGAAGATCTACTTCCTATGATGAAAAGATGGAAAGAAATAAGAGGGAATACTGAACCCTAAAGTTTGACAAATCAAGACTTAGATAAATCTTGAAAAGCCTCTTTAGGACTTTGGTGATGAGGGGTAAGGCTTAAGACTTACCAAAGGAAGCAATAAAGGTTAAAGGGTAAGGTCAATGGCTGAAACCCGAAACACTTAAAATGAAAGGAAAGACAGAAGGGTGAGAGAGAGGAGTAGGAGCGATGAAGCATGCAAGTAGCAAGGTAAGTGAAAGCCCAAAATCCTGATCCTTCAGGACTTAGCCAATTTTAGGACCCTTCAAGGAGAATTCATGCAATATGGCCCATGTAGGATCTCTTAGATCAGTTATTAATGATGGCTCATCAAAGGGTGGCATGAAATGTCAACATTTATGGCAATTTTTGTGGGATGATTGCCTACTAATCATCGAATCCAGAGGCCATATCAATCCATTGGGAACAAAGTCGTGAAGGGAACTTACAAAAGCTAGGCCTCCCAAGGGGAAAAACAAAACATGTGTAGGCTAGCACTTGGAGAAAAGCATAGAAACTAGCAACATACATTCCCTTAAGGAGAATGCAGGGTGTGCAAAAGCACTTCATGGAAAGCAAGATATTAACAATATGTACACTAAACTAATAGGAAGCAAAAAATGGAAATTTTCCCTTGCCAAAGATGAACCTTCTGAAGGAGTTGGTCTCCCTCAGACCATAGTTGTAGACTTCACTCAGATGCAACCACTAAAAACCACTACCAACATGCATGTAACTACAAAAAATTCCTGCAAGGTGAAGGATCACCTCACTGTAAACTTTGCCATTGTAGGGGAACCATATGATGCAAGAATCAGACTCATCTGACACTAGTGCCTCATGTGAACATACATCAACAAGGGTGAAACCTTTCTAAGGTAGGTCAACATTCAAGAAAAAACCTTTTGTAGAGGGAAGAGAACTCACCTCACAAAAGGGTAGGCCAATGTCATAACCACTGACCTCCTCATTAAATGAATTGAAACCAAAAGAGAAAGTTTCCAGCTCACATGGTGATGCAAAATATGCCAAACCTATTTTTTGATATGCACCAGGAATCTCTTCTTCATGCACCTAAAATGAAAATATTTGAAGCTTAGACATACTATCGAATCGAGCAATAGGAGCATCACTCTCTAGGAAGATGTGTGGTTGCTCAATGGTTATTGAATTACTTGTATTGATGCACACTTCATCAATACAAACCTCATATTTTTGAGACACTTCAAGTGAAGAACTGAATTCTTTAGGTTGCCTCTCTATTTTGATTTCTTCTTGGCAACTGGCTGCCACAAAATCAGACTCTTGGCATGTAATAGTTGTCACATCCTCTATTGTTTCCTCACTCTTATATTGTTTCCCTCAAAGCTAATTTCCTATGGGTGAAGGTTTTTCATCCAAGCTTGAACAAAAAGCTTCTAAATCATCCCAAAAGAGGTCCTCCACTTCAAAACTGTAGAACCCAACATATAGGGGAGTTTCCTTCACTATAACAGGGGCAAAATATGTCTGTTACTACTCCAAAACTATGGAGTTGTCTTCATCCATCAATCTGGGACAAAGCTTCTCAAAAGCTTCTCTTGATGTAGGTATAGTTGATCTATCCTCCTCGTTTTCAATAAAACAAGGTAGGACATCAAATGAGAGGATTGATTCCTCTACTGTATCAATTTTATCTACCTTTTTAATGTCTTTCTGTTACAACTCATTATCTTCAATTTTTTCTTGTAAAGTATCTTGAGGAACAACCTCTTCACTCCTAGCCTAAAACTACTCCTTCCTCTATTATTTTGACCAACTAGCCCACCAAACCACAAGTCCACCCTTGAAAAGTGAAATGGTATTAGGACAAGAAAAAAGGTCAGAAAGACAATGAAAATCTTGTTGAATCTCTAGAGGGGTCTGCTCAATAGAAGAAAAAGGTTGATCCTCCTCAAGGATTGGTTCTTGTGAAGAATGGATGCTCTCAAAACTTGGGATCTCCAATATAGGAGATCTACTTGATGGCTCAAGAGGTTCAATAGGGGTTTCAAGAGGCTGATTAAGATTCTTGAAACTATTTTTTTTTTGCTTACATACCTCTTGCACAATAGGTTGTTCTAGAACAACTAGAGGGTTAATGGAAGTTTCAAGAGGTTTGTTAGGGTTCTTGAAACTTACAAACTTATGCTTTCTTACCTCTTCCTTAGCAAGCTATTCTGGAATTGGTGGAGGTGTTTTTCTGAAACTAGACACACAAGGGGCTGCCTAAGTCTCAGGAATTTATGCTAGAGAAAGAGAAAGTCCGAGTTTCTCTTTCCTAGCAACAACATCCTTTGTTGTATACTCCTCTTTTTTCCTTATTTTTGCCTCCAACTGCTGCTCCTACCTCCATTGAGCTTCTATGTTTTGCTACTGAGGATAGTGAGCTTGATGGAAAAGCTCATCCTATTTTGGAAAATAACCTTGTTGCCCTTCATAGGCTTGATTAGCCCACTCCTCTTGTTGTAGGTCAAACACTTTTTTCTCCTTAAGCTCAATCAACTATCTATGGAGATCCCTCATCATGGACATGAGTTAATCACTCTCATTTTAGGGTTGAAAGGAAGAAAAAGGAGCCTCATGTGGATGTTGATAGGAATGTGTAGGCATCTAGGAAGCTTGAGTAGGGTGGGGTAGGTGGTTAGCATTTTGAAAAGATAAAAAACTCACTGAAGCAAGGATATGTGAAGTGAAAGGGGAGGCATAACCAACCTGATATGGTTGATTGGGAGGTGCAAAGTTGGTATTTTGTGGTATGGGGGAGTGTACATGTGGTTTCCATAATAGTTTGATATTATTTAAGCATGGAAAAGTAGGAAATCCAATGAAAATTATAAAATAAGAGTAGAGGACTATCCAACCATAGATTTTGGGTACATACCCAAATATGATGCAAAGTCACCAGGTGCTTGTAGAATTGCCTCCAAAGGCCAAAATGTTGAAGAAGACACTTCATCAACAAAATGAAGTGAAACTAGCACTGCTTGAACCAATAGATATGAATGGAGTCGCCATTGTGTTTGAATATATTCCTCAAAAGGAAAGGTACACTGGAGAAAACACCAAATTCTTTAGTGAAGAGAAAGTAGTCCTACCAGGCATGCTAGAAATTGTTGTCACATGAAATTGCACCCTATTGAACATGGGGTTCAACATTCCAATGACACAATGGAAACAACTTTAAGGTGTGGGACCTTTTCACGTATGAGGTTGAATTTTTAGAGAAGATCAACTTCCTCTTTCGATCCAAGTGCAATGTGTTGTCACAAAACCCTACCACTATCCTACTCTAACAACTCACAAGGGAAAAGGGGAGAAATAAAGCATGAAAGGGAAATGAAGGTGGTACAACAAGATGAAAAAAAAATTCTTCCTACTTGAGATTGCACAAAAACACATTGAATAAGGACTAGGGAACTCACACAAATCTCTATTTGGTCGATTCCCAAAGGAAAACATGGAGCTTAGGGTTTGAGAGGGTTTTAGAAGGAAAAGGATATTCTCAAGAAGAAATTGTAAATGATTTAACTCAAACATACATGCATGGAAAGAGAGAACAAACACTTAGATATGCAGGTAATGAACTTACACAAACATAAAAAAGTTGAGAGAGGCGAGCTTGATTGATTTCATTGATATAGAGGCAGCAAGCCAATCTTTACAAATGCAAAGTGCAAAATGCAAGTCTACCAAAGAAAAACCTTAGAGGAGCCAGAGGAAGAACCCTTGAAATGAATACATTTCTTTCCTTTATAGATTAGGCATAACTTAGAACCACAAACCGAACCCTAACCCTAACGATGGTTAACAATGAAGTCTATGCGTGAAAGGATGGAGTCATCCAATGAAAATCGTGATTAGGGTATGGATCTATTAGAAGGGGCACAATTAGTAATAAATGAGCATGGTCACCCATAAAATCCACTTGTAGAAGTCAGAGAATGCATTGAATGTTGTCATTGAATCCCAAAAATTAAAACAAGCCACTCAGAATTTGGATCGAGCATTAATATTGTCGCCCAAAAAACATGTCAAATCCATTGAAAGGTTGGGGCATCAGGCCCAAAAGAAAACATTCGCTATGCATTAAATGGTCTTGAGCTATTAAAAAGAGAACCTTTATTAGGGATCGAGTGTTGGGCCTACTTCCTACCTTATGCTTCATTGGCATCAAACCATTAGAGATTGGGCTTCAGGAATAGCGCTTATTGCATGCTAAAGGAAGGCAGAAAGAAGGAAGAGGAAGGAGCGAATCGCAAAGTTAGGAAGGAGCCCTTTTTAGGCTTCTAAGGTTAGGAAGGAGGCTTATGCCTTATTACAAATGCAAAAAGGGTAAAGGAGAAGGCCAAATTCCAAAGGGAGCAATTAGAGGTTGGAGGTTAGGAAGAATTGTTACCTCTTACAGAAGAAAGGTAAGAGGTAATGGATAAGGTCGAAGCTCAAAGTCTGACAATTCAACACAACCAATTTTTTTAAGGAAGGAGTGAAAGTGAGAAGGAAGAAAGGAGGAAGATGAAATTCCAATGTGTGAAAGCCAAAGATGAGACTTCAAGGATCGAGGGTTGGGAGGAAGCTCTACTTCCTACAATCAAAAAATGGAAAGCAATAAGAGGGAAGACCGAACCTCAAAATCCAAAAAATCAAGACTTAGACAAATCTTGAAAATCCTCTTCAGGACTTCGGTGATGGGGGGTAAGGTTTAAGTCTTACCAAATGAAGAGATAGAGGTTAAAGGGTAAGGCGGATGGCTGAAACCCGAAACACTTAAAAGGAAAGGAAAGGAAGAAGGGTGAAAGAGAGAAGGAGTGAGAGCGATGAAGAAGGCAAGTGAGTAGAGAGGTAAGTGAAAGCTCAAAAGCCCAATCCTTCAATACTTAGCCAATTTTAGGACCCTTCAAGGAGAATTCATGCAAGATGGCCCATGTAGGATCTCTAAGATCAGTTATCAATGATGGGTCATCAAAGGGTGGTATGAAATTTCAACAAGAGGTAAATAGTTCTTCACTCCAAATTATAAAAAAATGAAAAACTAAGCTTTTTAAAATGAAGTGTCATCAATTTTCCCTTCACATTTTGTATTTTACCTCCTTCAAATATCCTTACATCTTCAATTTCACATTCCAAATTTGTATTCCATAAGCGTCATATAATTCATTATCTAACAAACTTTCAACAAACTATAGTAAGAAGTCAACTTTCAATTTTGATTATTTTTTCAATCTTTAAGAATCGAGGCCACAATGTTGCATCTCATATTTATATGAAACACTTTATCAAATGGTTCGCAGGTTTAGCCTATAGCTAGTTGCTCCACATACCACTTGTTAAACTATTCGCTACCCAAATTCATTTTAGTCATTTTACCAAATAAATCGTGGGATTTATCTATGATCCTATCCTTTGCATATAATTTGAGTAAACACTTTAAAACATCTGGATTTCCATCTACTACACATTCATTTTTCCAAAAAGTTCATGTGCTTAGGTTCTTTGTGCAATCTAGGCTTCAACAAGGGATTTCAACCTCCATATCGGATCCTTAAAAAAACACAATATCAAAATTAATTCACCATACTAGAATGGCAATAAAGCATGAAAAATGTGTCAATAAAGTGTAGTGTGACAAAGATGTGAAAATCTTAAAGGATTGTGACAAATGAAAATAAAAATCATATACAAGCAAAAAGAATCATAAGCAAAAGGTGAAAAAATTACAATGATAAAATATAATGCATTGTGTAAAATAAAATGAAGTATAATACAACATGGTGATTGTATAATAAAGTGTGAAAATTGCAATGACAAAGTGTAACAAAACATCATTACAATACATTTTATAATATACAAGGTAAAACCATGTGAAATGCAAAATAAAACAAACAAATATTATGACACAATCATGAAGATAAAGTATGGAAAAGGCCAAGGTTACCAAGAAAATAAAATACCTTTTCACAAACCAAAGAAAAGTTGCAAAAATATCATAAATGTGATAGTTAATAACATAGATCAAGCAAACAAGTGAAATATAACTTACAACATACAATGAAAAGATGAAAAGCTTAAACATTAAAACAACCATTCACAGGTGAACAAGAATATTTAGTGGGATGACTCAACAAGACTCAAAATAAATGTTCCCTAGTTTGGTGAGAATTGGGAGCATGTTGTAACCTCAAACAATAGGTGGTGAATTTGATATGATTTGAGTTTAAAATTTGTACACCTACCTTGGGATATGGACCATTATAGAGGATTTACAAGTCTAAATACCATATATTATTATTATATAGGTTATTTTTTCTATTCATGGCTCATTGGGACTTAATTTTACTCTTCTTAAAAAATCTTGGTCATTATAGATATGAGAGTTTTTCATTTACCATAGTTTGATGGTATACTTTTTTGGAAAACTATTTTAGGTATTCCTCTCTCATTTCTCTATAAATTAGAGGCATGTGATAGTATTTTATTATGTTATTTTTTAGGTACAAAGGTATTGTAAAAGTTCTATCAGTTTGAAGGGAGTTAGAGTGTTGCATATGTATTCTACTTGAAGAATGTATTCTTAAACCTCTCTTTTATGGTGGATTTTTTTCTTGAAAATTTGTATCCACATACATTTGGTGTTATGTGTTGCAACTTTATGGGTTGTTGACTTTCTTGATATTTATTTTAAAGACACATAATATTTTATGAGTAATCCATTATTGTACAAAGAAAAATCAGATTTACATACCTATTTTAAAAAAAAATCATTATGTTTGCTTCACTAGCTTAACAACACATCTTAGCAAATGGAAACTAGAAATTAGGAACTAGGACATGGAAATTGAAATATTGACAAGGGTTAAGATAACCACTTCTAAATGAGGCCAAGTGGGATAAAGAATACAAAGTATTTATGATGAAAATCACCAAAAGGAAAATGGATAATGGGTAAATAACTTTGAGGTTGTTACCCTTGACTTATTGGAAATTGCCACCAATAACTAAAGTGTATGGTCAACCCAATTGGAAAATAGATAAATAAATAAATGTTTAGTAGTTTTCACCATGGTTATAGTTTTCCACCCAAATTATTGTCTATTCAATAGTTTCCACCCTTTTCCTTAATGATTGCCACCTATTTACTAGAAATTAAAACTCTCAAGTTCTAGAAATTAATGCTATCATCAACAACTTTAGAGTAACCGCTCAATTGGATAGGATAGTTTTCAATGTCATGGTAAAAGATCAAGGATACAAAGGAATAAAATTGAGTTTTGTAAGATATATGCCCCCTTATTTGACTGGTGAAAGAAGGAATGAAGAGATATATTCAAATTAATGGTAATGGTTAAGGGGAAGATGAAAGAAGAAATGATAAGGAAATTTGATAAAGGAAAGAGGAAGATGATGAAGAAGGTGTACATCTAGATCATTCTCCCAAGAGATGATAACATAAGAAATTCATGAGAGAAACAAGTTCCATGAAACCCAAGTGACCAAGTTGTTTAGTGATGAGAATAAAGGAGAAGTGTCAAGGTTGTGTCCCTACAAGAAACCTAAGGATATGATGATGAAAATTATAAATCACTATGAATATAAGAACCAATCAATGTCAAATGATAAAAAATGAAGAAAAAATAGGGGAAAAAAACAAAAGATATACATAAAGGAAACACACTCACAAGAGAATAATCAAGCAAAAAATAAAGAAAAAATGTGAAGTGAAGGAAACATTAGGAAATATCAAGAAAGGAAAAACTCATTGATAAAATTACATCTCATTATGGGATTGAGATCAATCCTAATAATAGTGCATGTAATAATGAATAATTATAGATAATCATTCTCTAATTAACCATGCTAAGAAAAACCATAAAGAAGAATTTTTAAAAAGTGGTGAAGGTAGCAAAGAAAAAATGACAACCAAGGACAAGTGAAAAATAAAACAAGCAATAGCCAAGCTATTAAAAATAGGAAACAAAATGAAAACATAATGGTGGTAGATCAAAGGAAAAAAGGAAAAGTGAAAGCTAGAGCATTGGAAACAAGAAACAAAAGGAAAAATCACAACATGAGAAAAAATAAAAGACAATCAAACATAGGTAAAAAGGAAAAGTGAAAACTAGGGATTTTAAAATGGGAAACAAAAGTGAAAAAAATAACATGAGATAAATAAGAAGGCAATCAATCTAATACAAAGACTCAAAAATAAGGTGCTCTCAATGGAATTAAAGATCAATGGGTTTCAAAGTATAATCTCAAGTTTATGCACTAGCACAATAGGGAACTTACATAAGTCCTTTGTTATATGGCTTGTAATGTTTGTAAGCATGCAAATTATAATAAGAATATAAGAATTGAAAATAGAATTTAAGACTCATTATTCTAACACATGCAAACTTATATTTGAGTGATAAGGGGATGAGTAGCAATAACCTTTCATTGTACACATGTGTGTAGATGCGATGAAAATGTATGGTTCTATGCTTTAAGAAATACAGTTTCTCTTAGTATTGGTAGCATAACATTAGTATTTGTTGGATTATTGATTCAACATCATGATTTTGCATTAAGGATTCTATATGAAAATGATGGATTTGATGTCTAATTTGTAGATATTTTCTCAAAATAATGGATGGATCAATTTTGATCTTGGATGACGAGTTAACTCAAGTTGATTATGGACTGAATATGGAAAGGTGGGAAGCATTTATGAGTTGTTAATTTATTTAAATATTATTTTGTGTGGGGGGAAATCATAGATGTAAACAAGATAAATGTGCTTGAAATCAGAATCTAAGCTAAGATCAAGAACACTAATCTAGATTTAATCCTACACTTATGAAATTAACAATTTATAAAACTCAATTCAAACACATGAAAATGACATATATAAGCAATTGAATTCAACTATGAAATTGTTACCCATCTCGTATCGGAGTGTGTTCGCCTAATATTGGATTGTTCATATCACCTTGAAGCCTCCATAGTTTGTGTGCAAAAGCTTGAAGGATGATGTTGATGTTGGTTGATCAAAGAAATGTTGAAGCTCTAATGGTGGTTGTGAATGTCGGCAATACTTCGTTGTGCAAATGATGTTGGCTCTTCAATCCTTTTTTGTGAGGAAAGAGGTTTGTTATATAGAAAATGAGATTTGAAATGGATGATTAGGATTCAACAATGTTGGATTAAGATCAACAGTCGAAAGGTGTTGAGAGGATTTAGACATGAGAAGATTGTGCAAAGTTGATTGCACAATTTTTGTAATTGAGGAATAGATTGGTTCATCGGGATTTATATTGATCAGTCAGGATTTAGATTGATTAGTCAGGATTTAGATGGTTTAGTTAGGAAATTGATTGATTAGTTAGCAAATTAGATTGATTAGTCAGCAATCGTAATTTGCTCAATCAAAAAGTGGGTGAGGAAAATTGATTAATTGATTAATTGATTTAATTAATTAATTCCTTTTTGGAGTTGAACGTGCAAATCAAGTTTGACTTTTACAAACAAATTTGCATTAGTTTGATTTGATTTTTGATGAATGATTTGAATAGTTTGATTTAATTTATTCAAATTTTTGAGGGAAAGTGTCGTAATTAAATTATTATGATATTATGATTTAATAATTCAATTAACTTAGGGGAATAAGGTGATTTAGCGACGTAATTAAATATTTGGTGTTATTTAATCAATCAGGATGAAATAAAGTGAGATTAGGACTTTATTAAATAAAAGTAATTTATTTAATTGGTTGAAATGAAGAAATGTGAATTAATCAAATAATGTCATTTATTTAATTAATAGCAAAAATAGGGTTTTCTAGATTTTATTAAATAAATGAAATGTATTTAATTAGTCAGAAATGCTGAAAAAGTTAATTAATTAAATAATATCATTTTATTCAATTAATAGAGGAAATTAGGTTTTTGGATGTTGTTGTGATGTTTCGGGGTGTTTCAAGATGTTGCGGGATGTTGTGGGATGTTACGAGACGTTGTGGGATGTTGCGGGATGTTTTGAGATGTTGCAGGATGTTGCGGGATGTTGCAAGATGTTGTTTACAGTGTGTCATAGGTGTTAGGTCAATTTTACATGTCTACATTTTGCCCCTCTTTGATACAAAGTACTGGTTGCTTTGTTTCAAATATTTTGTTTTTAAGATCAAGTTTTTGAAAAAAAATATGGCCCACCGTGCCCAGTTGTTAATTTTATGCCCCACTGTGCCCCGATGTTAAGTGGAATGATGGTAGGACTCTATGTTGCTCCCTCGAGAGGTTGGCCGAAAATTTTGAGTTTGAGGTCAGGATCATGACCCTGTTCAATTTCATTTCTGATGTGTTTAGGATGAAGAATTAGGTCTATAGGTCCCTCGTTTGATTCATTGTTCCTAGAATATCCTAATTTGAACATAGGAAGGTTCCCTAAGTAAACATTAGGGTTTCCTAGGTGAAATTAGAGTTTTATGAGGGTTGATATAGGCAATTAGGCTTCTAATTGGCTCATTTGTGCTTTGATCCTATCACTAATTCTTATGTCTGGATTTCTCATTCTGTCAGTTATCGAGGAGTGATGTCGAGGATTTAGGGAGCCACACATGTTTAGACCTGGTTCGGGAGTTTAGATGGCCTGCAGGTGTCAGTGGCCTAGTATGTACCTTGTCATTTCTAGTTTTCATCTTGTTACATTCTCGTATTACGTGCACAAAGTTCCTTGAGTCAATAGCGACGTTTTGGTGATTTCAGAACATCTACATCATTTTTCTCATATTTGCTAGGTCAGAAGCTTGCACTTGACCTCAAAACCATTTCCCTTGCTTTAAACCCTCGCCTTTGACTTAAAATCTTGCATTTGTTTCATGTAGTTGCTCTAAAACCTTGATTTTTCTCTAAAACCTTGCATTTGACTTTAGCATTTTCTCGAAACCTGTGCACTTGGTTTAGATCCTAGCATTTGCTCTGAATCTGTGCACTTTCTTGAGATCCTTGCATTTGTTTGTTGTTTTTTGAGCATCTGCTTTAGATCCTCGCACTTGCTCTAGATCCTTGCATTTGATTTTAGCATTTTCTCTAAACCTGTGCACTTGCTCTAAACCCTTGCATTTGCAAGTAGCATTTGCTCTAAATCTGTGCACTTGCTTTAGATCCTTGCATTTGTTTGTTGTTTTTTGAGCATCTGCTTTAGATCCTTGCACTTGCTTTAGATCCTTGCATTTGATTTTAGCATTTTCTTTAAACCTGTGCACTTGCTCTAAACCATTGCATTTACAAGTAGCATTTTCTTTGAATCTTTGCATTTGCTAAATATTGCTAGCTTTTGCTTGTGTTTGCTCACTTTTGTCTATTTGCAACTCTAAGTCTCATTTTTCATCATTTTTGTGTCATTTTGTGTGTTCATAGTGAAACCCTAACATCGTGAGTTAAAATGATTGCAGGTGGTCATCCTGTTAGATAGCCAAATCCAAATGGTGGCCCACAACCTGGTCTATAGAGTTTCCCTTTTTGCTAGGCAGTGTACTTGATCTTTATTATGTTGTTCAAAAACATTTTGCAAACATGATTTTTGTATATATATTCATTGACCTAATCGAGGCCTCATATATATGTATCATTTTGTATTATCTTGTCACACTTTGTTTCACTGATGATGATGTACTTATGACATTCGCTCTTTTTTTATGATGATATATATGAGATATACATTCTTTGATTCAACTTCATTTTATGCTTCATGGATGATGATGTATGATGATTTATGCATATGATATGGATGGATGGATCATACTTTGTATCATATGATGTTTAATTATGGATGATTAATATACCATTATGATATATGATGTTTATGTGGTGTTGATATATGATGGATGTATGCCCCATACATGATACAATGATGTTTTTATTGGTTTATTATCATCATGATATGTATTGACGACATTGTGGATGCAGGATGGATATGGTACTAATGATACTATTCAGGATGGATGTTAGTTAGAAGAAATATTTGATGATAGATAGAAATTTGATGTTGTTAGTATTGACGAGTTGCTTTCGCTTTACTTGGAGGCTTCGCAGTTTTTGAACAATCCTATTTGATGTAGCAAAAAAATACAATGCACTAGGGTATTAATGACTAATGTGACTTTGTATCCATTGTGTGGACTTTGACTTTACAAACAAAGAGTATTCTTATTCATACCAGACATATGGAAACTTTTTTTAAAGTATATAGTTGGTTTGTGTTAAAACTTTTCAGACCATTTACATATAGAGGTATGAAATACCTAACATGCAACTACTACATGAATTGTTTCAATACAACTCTTATACACTTAATAAAGCAAGTATTTTCCATGGTAGTATAAAAAAAATATCTAACTAACAACAAACCGAAATGATGCTCAATACAACTCTTATACATTGGCATTGTTTTTGTATGTTTGTAATCAAATCTTTGCGATTGTTTACTTGAAGGTTCTAGCTTTTGATGTTTTGCTTTGTGTGTTTGTTTGTTTTGTCAAAGGGTGAGTGTGATGATTTGTTTATTATGGGTGAAAATTTTATTGTGGATGGTGATGACGGGATAGGTCTTTTATTTTTTTAGTTTTTATGATGTTTTTGTTGTTTTTAGGGGACTAACCTAGGGCCTCGAGGGCTCATCAAAGATACCTTGCCTACATTGTACATGCAGAGGCTCGTAGTTTGCTTGGTTTGAATTTTTTTGACCTTTTTTGTTTTGTGAATGTTTTTGGATTTTGTATTTTTTGACTAAGTTGAAATAAAGCATGATAGAAACCTAAGGGGACTAACCTAGGGTCTCAGGGGCTGTTAAGCCTTGCCTACGTTGTACATGCAGAGACCACGTAGTTCGACTATTTGACTCAAAGCATAAACTATTTTTGGGTAAACAACATTGATAATTTGGATTGATATTCCACTTCTGTGTCTATAGGATACGTTGTGGGAAATCTACATGAACTAGCTATTGGGTTCAAGCAAAAGTTGATATCTTAGACTATTTGAGTGAAGGAATAACCCAAGGATGTTGTTTTGTTTTTTATGTTTTAAAAAAAAAAATGATTTTTTTGTTTTTCAAATTTTTTTGATTTTGTTGTTTTATGACCATGATAGGACGTTCAAAGATCTAACCCACCACTAGCTTCAGAAAGTTTCCCCCAGTTGGAGACAAGACTACTTTCCTAAATCAATAACAAGCCATGGTTGGGCACATGTTTTATTATGGGACGAATGGGCGGATGTTGTGGATAGTACTGATAGATAATGATGCAGGTCATATTCAAACATAGTGCTTGTTTGCTAGGTTTTCACTATGGTACCTATTCTAGGAGCGCCACAAAGTGGTTTTCAATCAAGGAACGTTTTATTTCTCTTTACTATTTTTTTTACTTTTTGGTTTTTTTGTATTTTTTTCTATCTTTTTCATTTTTTCAGATTTTTACCCTCTTGCCTGGGGTATAAGATGTCAAAAACTTGGATTGATGTTTCACTTTGTTTTTCTAGAGGATATGTTGTGGAAAAGCTTACTTGAACTAGTCGTGAGGTTCAAGCAACTGTTGATATCTTAGAATTTTTGAGTGAAGGAATAATCAACATTGTTGGTATCTTTGAAGGTTACCTTGGTAGTGCATTGGTGGTACACCTTGTTGTCAAGATGAACTGTTTCAAAGGTTACCCTAGTAGTGCATTGGCGGGATATGTTGAAAATGAAAGGTAATATTGTAGCTTAAAACTTGTAAAACTATGAGATTGTAGATCTAATTAAGTGTTCTTTGTCACAATTCTTTGTGTATGATTAATCTGTTCAGATCAATTTCACCAATTGTAGAAAGAGACAGAAGATTGTAGAAGAATGAGACAAGGAGATAGAAGTGACACACATTATACGTGGAGAAACCCTTTCAGGAAAAAAACTCCACCAGAATCAATAGTGCTTGTATTATTTAACCTTAGAACAAGATTACAATAATATTTTATCAATCCTTTATTGATATGCTTCCTTGCCTTCAACAATTCTTCTTCACAACCTACAAGAAACTCTCATGGAAATCTCATACACTTGCTGCAATTAATAGAAAATAAAATGAGCATGTAAACTCATAAGAGTTGTACAATACAAGAGCATAAAGCTCCTCACAAAAATATACGCCTAGATTGGGCAAGTAGAGTTCCACAATGTAATATGAAGTCAAACCAAAGTCTTCCTCAATTTAGGTGCCCCAAACTGAATACTTAACTGAACTTTGGTCAAGAAGATATCATGCAAACTTCACCTCAAATTTGGCACCCAAGAATGGGCCCACTTTACTGAGCCTTGTAAATATCTTCTCATGCAAAAGGTGTTAACTGAAAGATGCCAACTTGGGCACCCAAGGTGGTCCCAAGTCAATCTTAGTTAACTGAAACATATCTCTCCACCAATTCATGCAAACATTATGCATGATTGATCATCCCCACTTAATTGAAAGTATCCACCTGTTATATGTCATGCAACTGAAGTCATTAGTCATGTAACTCAAGACAACTCAATTCAACTAGCATTCAACTCAAAATAACTACATGCAACTAAAGATAACTGAACTGAACTGAATTGATAGTGCCACTCCACTCATGTAAATATTAATCCCTAATTTGTAGGATCAAAACATGCATTATTGAAGTGTTATCAATCCTGCAAATAGTTAATTGAAGCAAGGTGGGTTCCACCTTCCATGTGGGTGCCCCATGTGCTCCTATCTTATAGGAGCTCTTCTTGGATGTCCCCACATGTTCCTATCATTTAGGAATAATCACAAATGTCAATTTACATGTTCATTTCATTTGAATTTAATCTCTTTCTAATCCTAGTGTTGGGGAACACTTTCCAAGGACTTAGGACATACATGAAATATGTTTAGGATTGCAATTAAATGACATCCTATTCCCAACAGGATACCTTGTTGGTGGGACAAACTATTTCAAAGGTTACCTTGGTAGTGCATTGGTGGTACACCTTATTTTCTAGATGAACTATTTTGAAGGTTACCCTGGTAATGCATTGGTGGTATACCTTGTTGTTGGAATGAAATGGGAAGGGTACCATGTGGCACACATTATTGTTTGGACAATTCCTAGATCATAATTTGAGATAGAAGACATAGATCAAGATCTATTATGAAGCAAGATGTAAGGACTTCCCCCCAATGTCTAGCAATGATAGATTATCTTGTGATAAGATAGCATGTTTGGATAGAGTATGCCCCTTTTTTGGACAATGCCTCATGACTCAGATAATGCTAGATAGGATAGGATCAACGATATTGACCCATGTCAAGATGTTTCCCATAAACAAGTGTAAAGAATACACCAAACATTTGTCAAGATCAACATAAGTTGGATTTTGGATAAGCTGAGATGCTTCCACCTAAAATGGTGCACATAGATGCTCGATTCTACACATGACACCCATTTTCTAGGTTTTCATCATGGTACTTGTCTAAAACGCCACCATAGTGGTTTTCACTGGAGGACGATTTTTTTCTTGACTATTTTCTTGATTTTTTTGTTTTTTATTAATTTTTTATGTCACACAAGACACCTGTTTACTAGGTTTTCATTATGGTGACAATTTTTTGCTCATGTTGAACCACCTGGTGGTGTTGATGTGGAAACTGCTGATGTTGATATGGGTGTTGTTGCTTTCATGACGTGCCAACGATATCCTGCTTGGAGGAGTTGTTTTGCTAGGATATGGGCGCTTGAATGTAACCCCTGATAATTCTTATCTTACTTGTCGATACCAAAGTTAACTTTACCTTCATGCGCACATCATTATAGGGTGCCCTTAGAATCCTTATGATAAATAGTTGCTACCAATGCATGGTTAATGTGAGATTTGGATATCTTGGATGGCAAAATGCGTTGAGGGATATGATATTCAAATGGATTGGTTGACAATTTGGAACCTTTGACTCTCCAAACTTGGGATGATGAGCAATGATGGGTGGATATGGACATTTGATTGGGACCAGCATCTTGATGTACCTTGTAGGTTGCTCTTGAAGCTTTCTTTTGCATTGTTGGACTTTTTTTATAGATGAAATTCCCTTTATGATTTTTCCCCATAGTTTCTTTGACTAATGGAGTTTGATAGGGATGATTTTCTTTCTTTTTCTTTTGCATCCATTTGAATTTTTCTTGTCCATTTTGTTTTTCTGATTATTTTGCTTCAATGACTTGTTTCATTCTTGGGTATAGATTTTTCTATTGTTGTTGGTCCCAATCAGAGGGTTGAAATATGTGTGGATGATGATTCATGACATGGCTAGTTGTAGCGTTGGTAATATTTTTATCATAAGGACCCTTCATGCTCTCTATGTTGATGCTTGCATTAGATAAAGTTTCCCCCAGTATTATAGAGGTATCCTTGATATGTTTAGATCCCTTAAGTGTTGAATAACCAAGACCTTGATGCTTAGGATTGCTAATAATTTGTATCGGTTCTAAGATAGCTTGTTCTTGTAGGTCTAATCATTTGTCTTGATAATGAATCCATTGAAAAAAATTATTTGGAGTTGGATAAAATTTACCTTGGAAACAAGGTGATAATCCTTCTCTTCTCTGTTGTGGATCTTCAAATGTGATAGCTTCTTCACTAATAGGATCCTTCATATGTGCGATAACTTCTTGATTGATATCTTTGGCTTGATTCTATGAAATATCATATTTTGTTGGCCCTTCAAAATATATTTGTGCTTTGTTGACTTATGTACACCCAATGCTCTACTACTCAGGATTGTCCATTATCTTTGCTGATTTTAGGATATTGTGCTCCATATTTTCATGCTCAATGTCTTCAACCTGCCTGGAGGATGTTTTTGATTTCAGTGCTTCTTCTTGATCAATTTCTGATAGGTCTATAGATTCTGCTATATCTTGATCATGTGTACAGATGTGAAGAGTACGTGACTCTTGTTCCTTGGTAATGATATCAAGAGTATGAGGCTCTTGTTTTGGATGAAGACCATCTACATGTCCATTAGGAGTAATCATCTCATGGGTAGATGTATGTGTGCTTGGTATATAGATTTGTTCTTCTTTTGGAAATCCTTGGATGTCTTGGAAGATATCTGCTAAGTCATTATAGTATTTTGATGATAGGGATTCTTGATCTTGACTTTGTGTGGTATTATCTTCGATATGCTTTGGTCCATGCTCTTGACATGGATCAATTTCAAAGAAAGGATTGCTTGTAAAGGATCCTTGGATTTCCTCAAAATGTGGACATATGGGTGATAACTCTTGGCTTAGATTTTTTGCATCTGGCATAAGTGTTGGATTAAGAGTTTCTTGACCATCAATATGTACTACCATGAGATTGGATGATGTCAATATATTTTGGACTGGATCATTGCTAGACTTGGGTGATTGAGTTTGATCATGCTTGGGATTAAATTCTTGATGCATTTCCTCTTGCTCACTAGATGATGTAGAGACATTGTCAATGTGATCAGTGATAGATAGCTCTTGATTGTTGTTTTCAACTTTTGAGGTTGAGACATTGTCATTGTTGTCATTAGTGTTTGAGCCTTGAACGTCATTTTCAATAGCTATTTCTCCTTGATCAATAAGGTCTTGGATAATATTTTTTAGTGTAACACATTATGATGTATCATGACCTTTGATTTTGTGGAACTCACATTGTTCATACAATCTATATCCAGGGGGTTTAAAGTTTGGTTCACCATAAGTTGGACTGTCAATTTTGATAAGGTCCTGGTGTACTAGTTTTTGCATGATTACCTCTAAAGTCTCTCTCAAAGGGGTGAATTTCCTTATTGGTTGATTGTATTGCCTCTGTTGCCCTCCCTAGTTTGTATTCTCTTCATTTTGTTGTTGGTTGTTCAATTGATTGTTTTGGTCACTGAGTTGATTGTTATTTTGTAAATGCAAGGTTATATCATCAATAGGTGTGTTCTTTTGGTTTGGAAGTATGTTCTAACCTTGTTTTCTGATGGCGTTCACTTGATCATAGGTGGGTTTTTGTGTAGGCGTGGACCCTTGATAACCATGTTGTGTATAAGGAGGGTTAAGTCCTTTTTGTGTGTTGTAGGAACCTTGAGGATGGGGTGAACCTTGATATTTAACTTGATGAATCATTTGATCTTGTGTTTGAGGTACACCTTGGTGTTGTGGAACTCCTTGATACTGCGATTGAGGTACATTTTGATATTGTATTTGAGGTACACCTTGATATTGCATTTGAGGTACACCTTGGTGTTGTGGATTTTGTTCTGGCCATTGTTGTTGTTGATTCACTTGAGTTTGTGGAAATAGACTTTGTTGTTGATATGAATCACTTTTTTGATAAGTGTCAGAATGTTGTCGATATTGTGACCCATCTTTTGGAGGATGTCTAAAGCACTTTTGATAAAGTTTTCCAACTTATTTTTCAAGTGCATTTAGCTTAATTTGTTGTTGGTGTTGTTTCAACATTGCTTGTTGTTGTTGTGACTCTTGATAGTTTAGACCTTGATATGGATGAGGATTTTGATTGAAATCACCAATGTGACAAGATGCTCTAAAAATTTGGCTAGGGTAACCCATTGTTGATATATCATTGACATTTGTAGTGTATGTTGTCACCATGGGTGTATAAGGTGGAACTAGATTTGGGTAATAGATTGACATGTTTTTGAAGATGTTATGATGCTCAATACCCTATCATAAGGTCACTTGGTTTATATCCTCATGGGTCCCTTTAGTCATTTGTGGTTTTTGTTGATGGGATGCTAGCACTGCTTTTGTCTGCTTCCATTTTTCTTGTGTTGTGATCTTGTAGTTGTCATAAACCACTTGGCAAGCTCTTATGACTGTTTTTGTAACTCCTAGTCAGGGTAATGGATTTGGCCTATTGGTGCAAAGTGGAGATAGAAAAATTCTAGTGTATTTTGACGGATGTGATACCTTCTTTGGAGGTACCCTTTGACGAACTTTTTTATAGGGTGGTTCTTTGGAAATCGCAATATGGATTTTCGCTTAAGGATTTTTCTTTTTTCAGACATAAGTATTTTTTGCTTGCCAAAAAGCATGAGGGATGTATATCTATTGCCACATGGGTGGTGATAATATGGGTCTCTTGGCTGATATGTCTGCTTTCTCTTCTTATTCGTCTAAGATTTGTGTTGCATTTCTCCACCGGTTGGGTGTTTTGTTTTTTTCAAATATGAAGGTTCTTAAACTACTAATGATATCAATTTGTTCACCTTCAATGTATGTGAGACTAGATTGGAGGATTGGTGCTACAAGGTTCGGTTGTTGAACTGGAGCAGTCAGTTTCCAGATGGTCATAAAGTGTAATGGTTTTTCAGATGGTTGTTATGAAGCTCAAGACCCTAAGGTTTGAGTGTTGTTTTGGAATGGTGCTACTTTTTGGAAATAAAAATGTTGAAGGGCTAGAGTCGACATTTCACTTCCTTGTCTAGAGGATATGTTGCGGAAAAGATTCTTGAACTATCTGTGAGTCCCAAGTAACTATTGATATTATAGATGCCTAAGTGAGGGAATGGTCCTAATGGTTTGTTTGATTTTGATTTCTAACAAGTAGGATGAAAATAGTGAATGAGGGACTATATCACTTATCTGGTTTACCAATTTTTTTCGTTCTAACAATGATCCTATAAATAGCTTCAATTTATTTTTCCCAATTGTCAGTAGGATAAAGAAATAGCACTGGTTTCTAAGAAAATGCACAAGACTACGAGAAAAAGTGGCTAGATTTATCAAGTGCGGCCAAAAATGTGTCAAGTGCTTGGGTTTCGGAGAAGCAAGTGTGAGTTGGGATGACAAGTGCAATTGCTATGTGTTTCTATCAAATGCAATGCTTACACAAGAAAAAGTGAGTTTCTTTAGGAAAATGCAAGCATCTTGGAAGTAAGTGTGTGGGTCCTGTAGATAGTGCTCAGTTTCTGTCAAATGCAACTGATTTTCATCAGTAGCTTTTTCGGGACAGAGAGAAAATGCAATGAATTTTTGGCAACTGCTTAGAAAATGTGACAACTGCACTGGAATTTTATGCAAAAGGCAGTCTCTATGTGTTTTGTTTCTAGTTTAAGCAATCTTTCTCTAGATTTTTTGTAAGTTAAAGTTGGTTTTTTTCTTAACTTCTCTATGTTTGGAGTATGGAAAGTGATACAACAACACTTGGATTGACTCAGAAAGCATGGACTTATGTGACCTTCATGTCTATAGCTTAAGTTTGTGAAATCACAATGCCCAAGCTATAGTTCCCAAATGTTTACTTTGATCAATGCAGCCTAAAATTAAAGCCTAAATATTCAGAAACCTTTAAGGAAAAATCCTTTCAAGGAGTGCAAATATAGGGATTCTTTTATACGCATACACTAAGTCAAAGGATTTGTGATTCAACCATCTCATTTAATGTTTGTTTGGATGTGTTATTTTTAGATCAAGCACAAAGTTTGATGTCAAGATTGTTTTGAATGTTTTTGGAAAGTTTAACATAAACAAGCAATTACAACCCTAGTGGATAGAAACCATTCTTTTAGGTAGGCCTGCCTCATGCTCCGAATAAATGATTTTACATGCACCTTATGGCACGGGCCTGTAACCGTACTTTGCAAGTAACTTCTCGGAAGCAAATTTTGATGCACCACTTTCAAAGAATGTTTTTGGATAAAAGGGTAGCTTCTAAAATAGTTTAGCTCTTAGTAATGTTCTGGGGATATTATTTTTGGGCCCCTATACATTCAGTGTTTTATTCAATTAAGAACCTCCCAGCCCTTGCGGGTTTTTATGCATCACAAGGATACTAAGGGAGAATACTTCAACATAGGCCAACAACACCCTACAGGATGATGAACTTTCCTTACACCCACAACTTATTTATATAGCGGTCCAAAATGAAAGTACCACTTGGGTTGCCTATGAGTTCTCCAGCACAGGATGTTTCTCAATAGGCAAGCCCTCTAAAAGGTATGCTTGAAAAAGATGCAAAGCTCAAGATGTTTTTGCTCACCCAAGATTGCCAAAAGGTGTGAGGGGAGAAGAAAACCATCTAGCTTACCAAACAATGAATGCAAAACAAACACTTCATAGCAATTTGATTCTTTTTAAACACCTCAAGCGATGCTCTCCCCAAAAAATATGTGAATAAAGTAAAATAACTTTGTTCTTTTTAATTGCACCAATACAAAGTATTCTAGATATCAATCACTTAAGATAGCAATGGTGCAAGACATAAAAAATAATTTGTTCATTTTTAAGCCCAAATCTAAGTGTTTCTAAGAAATCAATCCTGGTCTTAACTTGGTCAACAAAAGGAAATCGTTTTGCGTTTGTTTTTTTTTATGCACCAAAATCAAAGTTCCTAATTATGAAAACTTGGAAAGAATTCATTTTTAGAGCACCTTAATTGAAATGTTTTGTTCTTTTTATGCTCCAAACCAACAATTCCTAACTTTAAAAAACTTTGAAATGGTTTATTTTAAGAGCACCAAAATGAAAGATTCATTTGTGTTGTTCTTTTTAAAGCACCAAATAAAAGGTTCCTAATTTTAAAAAGCTTGAAATGGATCAATTTTTAGTAACACCAAAATGAAGTGTGCATTTGTCTTGTTCTTTTTAAAGCATCAAATGAAAATTCCTATTTTAAGAAAGCTTAAAAATGGTTCATTTTAAGAGCACTAAAAACAAAGTTTGTTTGTTCTTTTTATGCACCAAAACAAATATTCCTAACTTTAATAAAAAAACATTTGTAGATCTAGAGTGCTTTGACCATTAGTCTTCCCTACAAAAAATGAGTTAATGTCTTTCAAACATTGCATACAAAAACGTTCACCTGTTACACATTCAAAAATAGGGATACGTTAGAAAAAAATTAATTAAAAAAGTGTAGATCTCATGCATAGGTTTGTCAGAGTAAATGCTCAAAAATCATAGTCAAATGTTCCCCTATCAGAATGAAATGCTCAGGTTTTAGAGCAAGTGTGCCCCTGTCATCAGTAAATGCTTAGGTTTAGAGCAAGTGCACCCCTGTCAGAATCAAATGCTCAGAAAAATGTCAAATGCGCAATTCTTAGTATCAAATGCTTGGTTTTCAAAGTCAAGTGCACGATTTTCTTGATAGGAAATTATGAAATTTTTTGGGACAGTGCGTGAAAACTTCTTCAAATGCGATTCTGAGACCTGCAACTTCAAAAATGGCTCATAGAAATGTTGGTGTATGGGACAAGGGTCCCACTGGGCATGCCAGAATGTGTGAGGGGGAAAATCATAGATGCAAACAAGATAAATGTGCTTGAAATAATAATCTAAGCTAAGATCAAGAACACTAATCTAGATTTAATCCTACACTTACAAAATGAACAATTTATAAAACTGAATTCAAAATAATGAAAATGACATATATGAGTAATTGAATTCAACTATGAAATTGTTACCCATCTCGTATCGGAGTGTGTTTGCCTGATGTTGGATTGTTCATATCATTGTGAAGCCTCCATATTTCATTTACAAAAGCTTGAAGGACGATGTTGATGTTGGTTGATCGAAGAAATGTTGAAGCTCTAATGGTGGTCGTGAATGTTGGCAGTACTTCATTGTGCAAATGATGTTGGCTCTTCGATCCTTTTTGTGAGGAAAGATATTTTTTATATAGAAAATGAGATTTGAAATGGACGATCAAGATTCAACAATGTTGGATCAAGATCAATGGTCGAAAGGTGTTGAGAGGATTTAGACATGAGAAGATTGTGCAAAGTTGATTACACAATTTGTGTGATTGAGGAATAGATTGGTTAGTCAGGATTTAGATTGATTAGTCAATATTTAGATGGTTTAGTTAGGAAATTGATTGATTAGTTAGCAAATTAGATTGATTAGTCAGCAATCTGAATAATTTTCTCAATCAGAAAGTGGGTGAGGAAAATTGATTAATTGATTTAATTAATTAACTCCTTTTTGGAGTTGAACATGCAAATCAAGTTAATAATTCAATTAACTTAGGAGAATAAGGTGATTTAGCGATGCAATTAAATAGTGTTATTTAATCAATCAAGACAAAATAAAGTGAGATTAGGACTTTATTAAATAAATGTAATTTATTTAATTGGTCGAAATGAAGAAACATGAATTAATCAAATAATGTCATTTTATTTAATTAATAGCAGAAATAGGGTTTTCAAGACTTTATTAAATAAATGAAATTTATTTAATTAGTCATAAATGATGAAAAATTGAATTAATTAAATAATATTGTTTTATTCAATTAATATAGGAAATTAGGGTTTTGGATGTTGTTGCGATGTTTCAGGATGTTGCGGGATGTTGTGGGATGTTGCAGGATGTTGTTTACAGTGTGTGATAGGTGTTAGGTCAATTTTACATGCATCTACATATTTAATTTATGGTTTTAAGCTAACCAAGTCAATGCATGTGTTAGGAGCTAACTAGTTTCATTAATGAGTTAATTGATTGCACGAGGATTAGATGAAATTTATCTAATTACATGAATATGTTAACTAATTGCATGATTTAGATAACTAATTTTAGATTTTTAGTTAACTAAACGAGGTGGAAATTAAAATTTAGATAAATATATTTATGGACAATGTGTGAATATTAGGTGGAAAATAATATTTTGTTTATTTATTTATGAAAAATGTGAGAAATGACTCATTTATTGAATAATAATAATTACTTAATTAAATGATAATGAATAATGATAATAAAATAGTAATAATGAATTAATATAATAATGAATGTTGAATAATGAAGTAAATGATGGCACAAGTAGAACTTTAGTGTCTATATTTTTCCCTTTTTGAGACAATTTCGAACATTATTTCAAAGAAAAGAAAAGTAGCTAAGAAGAAAGGATTATAAAAGATGATGAAAGTGATGGCATTCCCTAGTTAGTGGTAAACAATAATGCAATATTAGGTAATAGGATGTTTCCCCCTCAAGAGGTAATTGGGATAAAAAATTGGGGTGATCTTTCTAAAGAAAAAATGCAAAGAAAAATCAAATGGAAGGAAAAAGCGGAAACATGAAGAGATGGATGAAATAAACGTGAAGTTGATAAGATGGATGTGGTGATCATTTGATAATAGATGTATGAATATGAATGTAATGATGATTATGTATTTATTATGAGGATTATTTATGAAAAATGTATGAGTGATTGATTATTTTTTAATGCGAGTGTTATGTTCACATGTGGAGAGAAAACTTATTTTAATATATCATTAGGTATTATGCATTAGGATACAAAGACTAAGGTGATGATGTATAGAATGCATGGATGTACTCACAAGCAAACAAAAAAAAAGGGATGCACAACAGTCACAATGAACTTGACAACCTTGGTGGGTCTTATGTTGGAACAACCAAAAAAGATAAGGAGAAGGCCCCTACACATCACAAGGTGTTTGACCTTGGTGGATCTTATGAGGGGACAATGAAAAAATATTACACACAAAAATAATAAACCATGCCCCAATGTGCATTAGTCAAGACACACCATGATATATAATGATCATGGTGACCTTGATAAGGTTTAGTATGGGTCAAATGATAAGAAAAAACAAAAGATAAACTATCAACTAATACATAACAATGCTACCTCTTGTGAAGGTGTTGAAAAGGATAAATGGGAAATTTTGCTTGATTTGGGGAATGATATATCCTGCAAAGGAAAAATATGGATCTAATGCCTTATATGGAGAATGATATATACCACAAAGGAAAAGGATGAAAAGGAAATTTCATGATGGAAAATAATGTGACAATTGTATGTTATTCATATTTATTTAAAATTCTTTATTCTATATTGTAAGCAGGATGTTTCAAGTGTGAAGTCTACAAGTTTAATGTGTGCAGCTAAAATCAATAAAGTATGGGTGGTAAAATTTTGGGATGGAGTTATATTGGATTCTTATAGATGTAATATGATGGATTAGGGAATATTATCACACTATGGTTGTATACAATTGCATATAATATGAGGGGGTTGTCTATGTGTGGTGATAGAGAAACACAATGACTAGAACAATGATGGAACATAGATGGAAGGATTAAATGTAATTTTTTAGGGTTTAGTGATGGTTTGTTTAGGATTGGGGATGGATTAGAAGGGGAATATACTTTCAAGTACTATCTCAAAATGAGATAATATGTATCCAGGTACATGGTTTTTAATAGTACAATGTATGCAATCTCATGAAATTAGATGATGTGTGACTAAAGGATGACCATGTCAAGAGTTTTTCAAAGCATGGTTTAAGTTTGTGTCCCCAATCCTTATCACTTGATAAAGGAAAGTGGGGAAGATGGACGGAAATAATGTGGATTGGATGAATGGTGATTTCATGATAAAAAGTGTTATCGATGAGATAATTTTCTTTTGAGTGTAATAGTACACATAGATAATCAATTTTATGCATGATGCCCACAAATGGCTTTTCATCATGGTACGTGTCGAAAGTGCCATAAGAATGGATTTTACTATTGGATAAATTACTTCTCTTTACTTTTTTCTTGATTTTATTTTACTTTTTATTGTTTCTAATTTTTTGGATTTACTTTTAACTATTTTTAATTGTATTAATGTTCAAATGATCATCAACTATTCTTGTCCATTTGATGGTGTTGATATAGATGGTTGTGTTGTGAATGCCAATAGTGACTTGCACAAAGAAGCTACCTTGTTAGGATCATGGTGCTTGTATATAATCTAAAAATGTTATTGTGATCATTTTGGATACTAGGGTTCAACTTATCCAATTGTGCATAGAGTACCATTATATTTCTAATGATAAATGTTGCTGCTAGGATGGAACAAATTTGTGATTTAGGATTTTTGTATTTTAAGTGAGATCAGATTATGATGGGGAGTGTTAGATGTGGATGAGTTATTGGTATTTTAGATGCAATAATTTGTATTTACTAAACTTGGGATGATGGATAATGGATTTTGAATTTTGGATTGGGATTATATTTGGGACTGGCTCTTTTATGCACCTTGCATGTTGGGATCAATGACTATTTTGGAGGATGTGGGAACCTATTATTTTTGGGAGGCATTCTTCCATGTGGCTCCACATTTTGATTAGCTATTGGATTTTAATTATGTGCTTTTATTGATCTAATTTATTGGATGATCGAATTTGATTTATGGATTGATTGGTTTTGTTATTTAATTTTGATTAGTTTTATTTTGTTGGTACCAATTGTCAATTTTAATTATTTGGGAGTTATGGTTTATGGTATGGATGGGAGGAGTTTTGGTAGAGACCTTATGGTAATGACTATGCATGGATTGATGCTTTCATATGATGATGCTTCCCCTAGCTCATTAAAGGACCACTACGTCATTACATTTCTTAATAAATGAGTAGTCAAGACCTTGATAGCTAGGATTTACACTTAACAACATTGGTTCTATCATAGGGGAAATATGGGTTAGTTGAAAAAAGCATGAATTAAGCTATTAATGTACAAAACACTAAAAATCCATCAAATAATAGTCATATAAGCCCATACTCAATAAGATTTAGCTAACAATGTCAAAAAAATTCAATTCAAAGCATGAAAACACATCATTCAAAGCAATTGAATCAAAAAGACATGCAAACCTTCAACTCCATTGGGGGATTATGCTCCAAGTGAATGTGGATTGCTCTATTAAGCATAACCCATGTTGAAAAATCTCAAGATTTATGAAATGTGACTCACAATTGATGCTCAATTTGCTCAAACAATGAATTGCTCAAGATCATTAAGATTGTGAATTATTTTGATGAGGAAATGGCTTGTTTTATAGATTTGCAGATATCAAATCAATAGTCAGGATTGAATCTCAAGATCAATGGTCAAGAGGAAATCAAGGAGATCAAAGAAGATTAATGGATGAAATTGAATGAGAACCCAAAATATCCCCATTTTCATGAAAAATTGGTTGAATATATTTTGGAGAGAAAATATCTATTCAATTTTGAATTTGAATTATGAAATGTTCTTTTTGGAGGGAAAATATATTTTGAAAAGGGAATATTCTCTTTTAGAAAAGGAATATTCTTTGTGCAAGTTGGAGAAAAAATAGGAAATTAATAAATAAGAAAATTATTTAATTGTGAGGATGAGAAGAAATTAGGTTTTTTAATTAAATATTTTGAAATTATTTAATCAAGTGGGATTGAAGAAAAATTAGATTTTAATTAAATAATAAAAAATATTTAATCATGATGGAAGGAAGATAATTGCATTTAATTAAATTATTCAAAATTATTTAATCAAAGGGGAAATTAGTAAGAAATGATGAAAAATGATGAATTAACCAAATAACTTTAATTATTCAATTAATAGAGAAAAAAGATGAATTTCATCAAATAAATAGATTATTTAATTAAATGAGGAATTAGGTGATGATGAGGAAAAAGGTGTTAATTAGAAAAAATCAATACGTGTGATATGCTTAGGATAATTTTAGGTGTTTATATTTTTCCCCTCTTTAAAGCAATGCACCTATTGCGTTGTTTCAAAGTCCAAGACCTAATGTTGCTCAATTTTTAAAAAAAAATTCACCTAGTGTCCCACTATGCCCCAATGGATGAAGGATGGTAGGCTACACCCTCAAGGGATTGGCCAAAAATAATAATTTTTGGGTCGAAATCACAATAGGATGAGGGGACTAAGTTTGCTAAAAAGAGGATGAAAAATTAAGTCTTACAAAGCCTAGAAAGTAATTAGGATAGATAACCAAGTTTGAAAAAATAGGCTAGCAGGGCGGTTGAGGGCGAAACTATAGAGTTTCGGGGTCATATATATGTATATGGGCTCAAATGATCATTTGCACACTTTGTTTTATAGATTTCTAGAGCTCTAATCTTTCAGCTTTTACAGACACCTTCTCAAGATGGCTCTCGTTCCTCATGTCACACATTTCCCAAACTGAGTCAGACCGTTCTAGAGGCCAACAGGAGCAGCTCCCCTGGTACGTACTAAGTTGTTTCACTTTTGCACATAGTTTTAGGATTTCAAATTCATAGCCAAAGGTAGGAAAACAAATGTGTTGATCCATGGATTGGCACCTTTGTAACCTGACATATCATGTTTGCAATTGTAGAATGCTACCTTTGTCATATCGTATTGCATTTGGGTTACTGTATCACCTTTATGTTTCCTTATCGCGATTGTTTGGCCATAAAGTGATGCATTTGTAAATATGAACTTGTGATTGTTTTAGGGGTTCTATGTGTTTGAAAAAGAGAGCGCGTTTGATTGGCATGCATTACCACATTTGTAAAAAATGATGCATTTCTCAATTTGCTTTGCAGACAAGTTTTTTATTAAAAAGTGATAAATTGATGTAGTGGGTGCTATGCTTGCAGGCGGTACTACATCTTATCTACTCTCGAGAGTGAAAACCAAGGATCTGGGATTGGATGGCCCTCTTGGGTGAGGTCAAGAGTGAGTTCTTATCATCGATTTAGCTTTACTGTGTCACGTACATGCCCAAGATTTGGGCACATAGAGCTATGATGACTGGACTTGTTGAGCGACGGCATTTGAAGATAACGACATTCCACCTTCCTACTAGGGAGTGTACCATTACTTTAGAGGATGCTTGGCACAATTGAGGGTACCTATCAAGTGTGTTCAGGTTATCTATGATATGGATAGAGGCGCACAGTATTTGGAGAGACTGCTTGGAGACATTGAGCTTGAGATTGAGGACAGACAGATCGACCTACATCCTTACATCGAGGAGGTTGATGATATTTTATTGATTCAAGTAGGATTGATCATGGGTCCAATTATGTCTGAATGACGATCTTGAGGATTTTCTATTAGATGGAGATATTTTTATCAAGGGCATGGTTGTAGAGGGTATCACATATGTGTGGGGACCTTGCATCCTTGCATATTTATATCATGACTTGCACCAAGTGGCATATAGAGTGGCCACTAGTTTATCAGCAAGTGTTATATTACTCCATGTTTGGGTGTGGGAGCACATAGCCATCACACAGACTATCGACGAGCTAAGTGAGAGGCTAAAGATCTTTTTGTATATCAATATGCTTCATAGCTAACACATAGACCCATGGGGAGTTACATTTCTAGAGAGGTATATTCGATGATATGGATTAGTTCATCTATAAGCCATGGCTATAGTGTGAGGTTTGGACTGATGATTACCTACATCTTACATATTATCGCCAGACATGCTAGTTGATTAGGTGCATTCCAGACATTTTAGAGAGATATTAGTCAGATCAAGTGCTTAGAAATTTTGATGAGAGACAGGTTAAATCCTAATTTATGATCTCTAGGATTTATTCCATCTTTAAGGACCTCATAAACTCAACAATGGCATCATGATTTTCCAAAATCAATGCTTATTGTTGATCCCAACTGATAAGTTGGGGATAAATGAATTGAAGGCCATTAGCTTTTTGTTGATCCCAATTGATAAGGTTGTTATGGTATTGATGGTTGCATTTTGAGATAGGTTAGTGATGTACATGGAAGAGTCCTCGATGGTATTATCATTAGAGGTATCAACCGTAAGGAAGACTTCAACTACCTCACTCGGGGCACTCTTGATGTTAGGATTAATGTTATCTAATGAACCATACCTAAGCCATTGATATTTTTTGTCATTTATCTAGAACAATGAGTTCTCTTATTCCTTGTTGATGTAGTCCAAGGCCACCATGGCCTGTGAATTCCATGTTCTTAATGATTTGGAAACCCTTACTATATTATTCAATCAGTAGGGTTGTTTTCTCTTTCTCTTTTTGGTATAACCATTTTGAGATATATTCCTTTATAACCTCTTTGTTTAGTTCCCCCTACTTGGAGAAAATCATGGGCTCAAATATGATAATAAAAGAGGTTTTGTCTATATGTTGTGGTTTTCCATATGTCTTAGGAGAAGATGAGAATCATCCTACATAAAAGGACCCTTTAAGACCATAGTCTCCACAACCTTTGTCTCATATTTGGACCTTGATATTTGGAAAGGTTTATGTGAGGTGGATGATAAGGCTAAAGTGGATGGATCAATATAATATGGTGAATGTGAGGAAATGTCATTGTTAGGCACTTGGAGTACTTTTTGATATTTTTCTTCCAAGTTTTGATAATAATGGAAAGGTTGAGGGTCCCTATAAATGGTGGATTTGGTTTCATTGTAAGGGAATTTAATACATTGGTGATAGGTTGATGAGATGGCCTGCATCGAATGTATCCATAGGAATCCTAGAAGGATGTTATATGGTAAATCAAGGTCCAATACTTGATGTGTAGTCTCTGCAATAGTGGGACCAACCTAGATAGGAAGTTTGATTATCCCTTTGATTCATGCTCATTGCCATCATATGCTCTGATTGCGATGCTCTTTTTTTCTCTATAACTCCATCAAAATATCCCAATTTTTTTACAAGTTTGAAAGTAAAACTATTCAATCCCACTTCACCATCTATCAAGGCTCTTTTGATCTTATGTTTGTGGATGAAGGCCTCTAGATATAAAGCTTGGTTATGTTATGTTGTGGAAGGAAGATCCTTTGTAGTGAATGTGAGGTGATGTGTAGATGTGATATGTCCTATCATGGTCTGGAACTACTCTATATCTATGTTAGTAGGGATGAATGATTGTAGGAGTATTTTTTCTAAGACCTCTTTGTGTGTTGGAGAGATTCTAAGGAGTTCTAAAATGGATATTTGAGCTGGAATTTTCTTTAGATGATCTATAAGATTGTACTCAGCTGGTAATAATATAGTTATGATCTTGGTTTGTGATGTAACTCCTTGAAGAGTGATTTTCCCTCATTATGAAGTGAATATGCATGTAGAATTCCTACTAGATACAGTGACAACAATAATGCAGTTAATATATTCTTGAATATGTCCTACTACATAATCATATGAGTGGTAGACCTTGTTATACTCCTTTCCTTTACTCGATTCATTTCCTTTACTATGGTTAGGGATTGGATCCTTGTATATTCCTAGATTGATATTTCCAAAAGTTCCAAGATGTTTTTCAATGTTGACTTCTCCTTGATCAGTAAGGTCTTGTATGATATTCTTGAGTTTCATGCAATTTGGTTTTTTATGACCCTTTATCCTATGGTATTCACAGTAATCATTGTCATTACACCAAGATGGTTTAAATTGGGGTTCACAAGTTATTTTTTAAGAATAGGCCATTTCAATTTGCTATCCATGTTTCTCCAACATTGTAGGAATGAAGCAAATGTCTCTCCCATTCTTTTTTGTATGTTACATAAATCAATCGTGGATACTTCATGTTATATGTTGTATGAGAAATGATCAATAAAAATTTTAGTGAGTTTTTAGAACGTTTTAATACCATGTTGTAAGTGGGAGAACTATTTGATTGCTTGTCCTAAAATTTGAGGAAATAGGCGCATTAAATATGTGTCATTATAGGCAACCTCTAGGAATGCTATATGAAATTCTTGTATGTGTTCTCATGGATCTCCTCTTCCCTTGTATTTTCCAAATTCAGGCATTTCAAAGTTATGAGGGAAGGGTATCATAACTATTGTTCTATCAAATGGGTAAGGACAAATGTCTTCAAGGGTGTATCTTTTCTTTGTTTGTCCAAATTGCATGCTGGTAACCTTTTGGTGAAAGCTTTGGATTTACAATGCCAAGTCATTGTTTGGGTTGTTTGGTGGTTGGTTAGGAGTGTATGTTTGATGTTGAGGAATGAATGAAGAATTATATGAAGGATTTTGGTTTTGGGAGATGTTTGAGGGATGTTATATGAGTTGTATAAGATGTTTTGGTGTTGAGGAATGCTTTGTTGTTGAGGTATGTTTTGTGTTTAAGGAATGTTGTATGAGGGGTTTTATTTTGAGGTATGGATTGGGTAAAAGTACAAAGTTATGTCACACTTTCAGCCAACTTATCAACGTAATTGAATTTAAGTATTTTTAACTAAAAATCAATTTTGGTCAAACATATGATCTTGTAAGATTCATTCTAGCTAAGTTAGATATGTCTACAACATTCCCAACTAAAATTATTGGCTAAATGCATATATAGCACCACTTTGAGACCAATTTACTAAAAAAATTGATTTATTCAAAAAAATTGATGTTTCAACGACTTCTACTCATGTAAATAACATTTTTTTTAATATAAAAATATCCTTTTGTAGACCCATAAGTGTAATTTTCAAAAATATATATAGTTTAATAATTTAATTATTATTCCTTTTTATTTTTACTAAAAGTAGGTTATCAACACAAAATATTAGGTTGATTACCATGTCAAGGAAAAATAGTAAAACTTGTTAAAAAAATTTGAAAAAAATATGATGCACTAGATAAAAGAATCTATATGAAGATGGTATATTTTTTTTTCCATTTTGGATAAATAGATAATGACAATTGATGGAAAATGGAAACAACTATGTTTTAATACACACACATTTTAATATTCATCTAAAAATATATATATTTATCAAAATTAGAAAAAAATATATCCATGCACTAAAGTTTCAAGTTATAAATACAAAAAAATAAAATTTACTATATAAAGATTGACATCTCATGTAACTTCAATTTTTAGCATTTTTCAACAACTAAATTATAGTGTCAAGTTATAAAAAACCATATTCAAATAATTTTGATTTTGATTTTGATTTTGAGGTATGATTGTTGTTGTGGAATAAATTGTTCTTGGGATATGTTCTACAAATAGTTTTGAGTTTTAAGGGACATGTGTGTGTAGGGATAGTGAATGGAATGGATTGATATTGTTGGGGGATGTTTATGTTTGTAGATATGGTAGATGTGAATTTTTGTGAAGGATGTGTATTGTTTGAAGTTTTAGGTATGTTGGATGTAGAATCTTGTTTCAAAATGGTAAGTGTTGGTATTTGTGAAATAGGGGGTTGATGAATGATTAGCATTGTATGTGCTCATTTCATGTTTGATGCTTGTGTAGCATATGGAATTTTGGGAGGCACATGAGATGTGGTGGCTTGGGTAGTGAAAGGACTATTTGTGTAGTTTGTCATATTGTGTAGTGATGCATAAGGAATGTTTGTGTTATGGGGTATAGATGAAGAAATTGGTTGATTTAGGATTTATGTGTTTGTTTGATTAGTTATGTGTGATGGTGCATGAGGAATGTTTGTGTTATGGGGTATAGATGAAGAAATTGGTTGATTTGGGATATGTGTGATTATTTAATTGTTTATGTTTGGGTTTTGGTATATCAAATTTATGTATTGTTTGGAAAATGGTATTGAGTCCATTTTATAAGATGGTATAGATGGTTGACTAGATATGTTTGGCATTGAATATTGTGGTATAGCTTCATTAATAGATTGAACAATAGGTGTTCTTATTTGATGGAATATTAGATGACATGACATGCATGAGGGCTTGTTCCCTAAGTGTATAAATATTGTAATCTAAAGGTAGCTTAGCATTGTTTTTTGCAAGTCTTTAGAAAGTATGTGTTGGGATCCAAAGCAATGATGAAATCTAATGTTCTAGCTAAGAAGGGATCTTGTTGCATTCTTAAAAGTTTATCTATGGTCAATTCCTTGGATTCCTCATATTTGTTTGTGATGTCTTCCATAATAATTGGTGGATATTGAGGTTGTGGTTGTGGAGTTTGGTATTCACTAGGATTGAATAAATGACAAGGCATTCCAAACTCTGGTTCAGTAACCCACATGGGTGTAGTGACATTTGATCCACTTGGATTATACTCCATGAGTTTCTCATGTTGTTACCTTATAATAGGCATACAACTTTGATGAAATTATAAAATATAGATGTAAGTGAAGGTTGCTGATGTGATATGAATGAGCTTTGTTTCAAAATGGACTATATGAGAGGTATGTTGGGTATATTTGGACAAAAGTGATATGTTGATGTTGTTTAATTGATGAGATATAAAAACCTCTAAAATTCAAAGTTAATCTAGATATGCATTTGGATAAATGCTAATGATGTTTTTTGCTTGTACTAGACTAATGAGTCTAGAAAAAATATAACATACCCAAAGTTTACCCTATAGATTTCACCTAGTTTTAACTCAGAATGTGAAAAGATCAAGTTCACAAATATATGAAAATAAAATTTTCCTTTATAATAACACATTTGCACATTTGAAATAAACCCATTCTAAATTATATTGTATGAATAAAATAACATTACATAATCCCAAGTAATGAATTCATCTTTCATTTACATCTTTCAAATGGATTCTAGATCATAATTACAAATCATATCTTACAAGAGCTTACATAGCTTTCAAGTGCTTAATGGTATAAGAGTATATTGGTCAAGATGTCCACAACTAGAACATACATCTTCATCTTCCTTCTGCTTCACAAGTCTTGGCTACCAACTACATGAGGGAGATCATCACCCAAGTGATTTTCCTCTAACCACGGACTTAAGTAATCCCCCACACATCTTCCTAATCGGTAAGATGGCCCTACCCTTCAATGAAGAGTTTGTTATGGAAACCCTCTAATATATAATGCCTACCTAAGCATGGTGTTGTGTCCTAAATCACTAGTGTTTCCATATACTAGATGTCTGCCTAACATGCATGACACTCCCTACTAGCTATGCAATCCTTGCTCATAGTGAATCAAAAAAGTATACGCAGTGGTATCTATACTTACTTTGGCTAAATATTTATATAAATATATAATAAATTAAATCACTCAGTACTTCAAGTGTAGTCGTATGTTCACCCACCCCCTTGCTCGACTTGGAAACTCTATTGACCTCAAACAACTCGTAACTAGGTTTGACCTCAAGATAATAACAAGATTCTATTCCAAAAAGCGATGACACACTTATATTGATCTAACTGACCAATTAGGTTTATCCCAACCTCTTGAATATCCCGTTACACATTTGTAACATTCCTGGGATTGGAACTACCTCTTATTCAAGTTATTTATTTTAATCATGGCAGTAACGACTCTCCTAGTTCATAAATAAATAATATTGATTGACACCATGTCACCGATTGGACACATCTAGTCTCAATCTAAAGCATTGGCACTATGTCAATATATATAATAATTTAGAATTAACTTGATTTGAAGACTACTTCCTTATATTGGTTTCAAACTATTTTTTGTCATATCCAATATGGCTCCATCCTTCTAGGATGTCATACCAATCTAGTTATCCTTGACATTAAATTCCATATAAAACCTCATGTTCATAGTAATGTCTAATAATAGTAAATCAACATAATAAGCTATTCAACCTCTAGTAAATTCAACTAAGAACCTTTCAATTAATCTCCAATTTCCTCATGGTTCTTTCCAAGTTATCCTTTGTATCATTTAAATAAGGTTCCTATGTTTGTATGTTCATAACCAATCCTATATCATTTCCCTCAATATGACACATATAATCACATGTTTAAAATGTATGTTAAGTTCATATCTAATTTGGAGGATATTTTCAGCTTGAGAGGAGTTTGTGCTTTTGCACCTTAAAGTCTCCTCGTATTACGACTTTGGGTTTTCGAGACATAAATTCCTCTTGATGATTAGAATACCATGAATAGGTGTAGACTCTTGGTCATGTATAAGATAATATCATTCAAGAGGGTAATTAGAACACATATATCTCTAATATATTTTTTAACCCTATTGTTGAATATCAATATAATCCCATTCAAGTATATACCCTAACCTTAGGGAATAAATTATCTTCCTAATTTTAAGGAAATACGAGTGTTTGAGAATATAGATTCTCCACTCATGGTTAACTACCATCATAGGTATACATGACATCAAGTTCTAACAATGATGACATGATACTTCTAACATGAAATTCATCCCTTTGCATTACTAACATCTTAATTTATGCAAACATATATGTAACATACTATATATTAAAGGTATCATCATAATACCTTCTAGATAATTTCATAGATATGTCATACACACATGACAATCATAATAGCTATATACATATATCATACTACTAAGATTCCTCAACCATCTTATATTCATTCTAGCTATAAGCACAAGCTCTATTCCAAAACTATAATAAAAAACAACAATTTGCACAAGCACTTGCAAACAATGACAAAACATAGTTTCAAAATAAAAAAGAGTAATGGATAAGAATAACTAAGCTTTACTGGAAAATATAACTTCCACAAAGAATTTGTAACTCTTTGCTCAATGCCAAAGACTCTGCTTGTTGCATCTTCTAAATGCAACTTATCTCCAATCTAATCCAATAATCTATGCTCTCAATATCACAATGATATTGCTCTCAAAATCTCAAAGAAATACTCTCAAACTCTCACAAAACTCTCATAGAAAATAATACAACAAAGAGCTCTCCAAAATGAACAACAAAATGAGCAACAAATGAACAACGATGGACCCCTAAAAGCTAAGAAGTCATCTTCTATTTATAAGAAATAATGAAAAAACTAATGCTATAGAATAACTACCTTATTTTCCATCTTACTCTTTCTATTGCCACCTCTCTAACTGAAAACAAGAACACAAAACCAATTCTAAAACTCTGTTGGTCGACTAAGCAAGTTGGGCACAACGCAACAAAGAAAATCAGTTATTTGACACATATGAAGTCCAAAGTGAAAGGAATTTCCAACTCTTGGTTGAGTCGCCTAAAATCAAATAAAACATGGTTATTTACTAGGTCAAAACTCTTCATAACAAGGTTGCACATTTATAAAATGGTTTCTTATTTTCTCACCAATTCCCATCGTGGCTTTTTGCCTTCCAGTTTATCTATCTATGGTGCCTATTTTGGAGGTTGTGGTTTGCACAAAAATTAGAATTCAAATGCATTTCAAACAGTGACAAACTTCCTACGCCACCTTGCCAACTATGTGATCTTTGACTTATTCCAACGCCTATTTTCTCAGCTTCATGCGTGACACATAATATGCATACTTTACACAACATTCGCTTGTTGATTAAACATGATACCATTGCCTCTTTATAACGCATTATAACATGCATGTGGTATCTCATTATAAAATTCAATATATATTATTGTAATATATATATATATATATTCTATATCATTCATTTTTCAACTTTAATATATATATATAGGTGTGTATGTAATTTAATAAAATACATACATATATACATATATGTTAATGTATATATATATAATTTTAATATCTTATAATATATATATATCGATAAGTATATACATAAAGTGTGTGTATATATATTTGTCCATTCGATTATGCATATGTATGACGTATTCACGTATGCTCGTACACATAGGTATTTATACCTACGTATGCTCACACACGCATACGCTCATATACATGAGTTATTGTATATATATACATTTAATGTATATACATATTCATTTATATATATTTAAAAACATAAAGTATATATTATACCTAATACAAGGATTTAATACTATGACGCAAATCAATTGGACAATCAAAGAGAATTAAAGGCAATCACCCAAACATTCCTATCAACCCAAAAACTATCACTAAGGTTTACTTACCAACACTTAGCCCATACTTACTTGACAAAGCCTAACTAACTTAGGTCGTGAGTGTGTGCATTACTCAAGTAGGTACAATTAGTGGTTTCCATACCAACTTCCTCTCCTGGGTGATACTCTCCCTCTCCTCACTAGAGGGCTCGATTCTTTCCTACATCCAACTTAGTGCATCATGAACGAAGTTAGCTATTGACATGAAAATCATATTCACCATATATCATTTACATCATTGAAGCATTTAAAAGCAATCACATCATAATGCATATTCATATATTTCATTCATCCATTGAACATATTAAAGTCATAATCTTGCATTTAAAATCATATTTACTTATAAAGGTAAAAGTAATCTGGTAACTTAAAAACAGGGTGTAACACAAAAGGATGATGGTGAGTTTACAAAATTAGAAGTAGTCAAGTCTCCTAAGCTAATTCGCTCATAAATTTTGATGCTAATCCAACTATCTTCTTGAAAAGGTTGATCTTCCAAGAAAAAGCTAAAAAGGTAAAAGTAATTTGGTAACTTAGAAATGAGGTGTAACACAAAATGATGATGGTGAGTTTATAAAATTAGAAGTAGTCAAGTCTCCTAAGCTAATTCGCTCATAAATTTTGATCTACTTGAAAAAGTTGATTTTCCAAGCAAAAGCTAAACTATAGATAAGATGGGAGAACTAGACAAGTTGATGATTGATATTGGTTGTTGGTGGGTTGATGTTTTTTGTTGATGATGATGATGTGGTTTGTCCAAAGCTAAGATAACTAACCCTAAAAGTCCAAGAAGAATCATATGAAATAGATGTGAAAATCGGTTTGTTTTTTAATGATGGATGTTGGTTGTAGGTCTGTTGTATTATAGGTCTTAGATCCTAGGTCTGTGTAATCAATAATTCTAGAAACTAAAAATTGGAGTATTTTGGAAAATATTTTGCTCAGTCAAAAGCGTCACTATAGGTTTCAAATACACAATTGTGTGTATCATATGTGCCACATGAGATCAAAATACGCCAAACTAAGGTTGGATGTGACATAAAGTATGTCAAATACATCACTATGTGAAAAAGTTGGATTCAGACTGACATATCAAGTTTAACAGGTCTTGGATTATATGTTGTAAGGTACTATCGAATGTGCCACTCTGTAGATCAAATGCAACATTGTAATATCATATGTGATTTAGGATAGTCAAATATGATTTAGGATAGTTAGATTTGATAAAGGATAATTAGATACACCAAATTTTAATCAAATGCATCACTGTAGTAGCAAATGTGCCACGGTAGCTACCAAATTCATTATTCTAGACTGTAAATGAAATTTTGTAGGTGTTGATTGATTTTGGACTAATTTTAACTTCTTTCGATTGGAAAGAGATAAAAAAATAGTAGATAATAGTAGAAAATTAATCTAAGGTAATGGTATGATTGGTATTCATTGGTCTTCACAATAAAAACATGCCAAGAAGTACAATCTAGCTAGTATTAAAGGTGTGTCACACTAGTGTGGTCCCAAGTAATAAAATACCGTAGGCTTATGCATGGACACTCCACTCTCAAGAGGGAATAACTAGGTCTCCAATAAAACAAGGGCTCACCTTCCTCCTTCCCTTGTAGGTGTTTACACCTCCAAAGAAATTATATCTCTCCTCAGGATAATATATGTTGAGTAACTTTGAGCATAATAATGTACCTTGCACCACAACTAGATTAATGGTCATTGGTATTAGGTCTCTAATAACAATGTTCATAATTTTTTCAAGAATAGTGAGCCCATTTGAAATGCCCAAGACGAGGGGGGTCTCCCCTGTTCTCCTCACTAAACAAGTCTCAATGGACTGATGGTCTTGTGACTTAGCTTGAACAACGTTGGCCACATCTAGAGGTATAACTTTCATTATCCCCCCTTTATATACCCTTCCAATAAACGTGGTTGAGGTTTCCCTTGGGGTGATGAAATACCCAAGCAGGCCTCTTACTACAATTAAAAAGAAGATACTAGCATTTCTAATTCTGAAGCTCATACAAAGCGCAAGAGAAGAGCATACTTTACTAGTACTCCTTGGGTGTACTTGACAAATGTAAACTAAGAGTGCTTTTGATCTCCAGGCTTACAAAAAGCATAAGGAGATATCATACACACAAGAAGTTCACCAAACATGACATAAAATTATTAATTAGAGCCCAAACAAAGTGTGAACTATGCTAGAAATCAAAGCAATTATTTTTTTGTCTTGCATCAGATTCATCAGTAGTCTATTTGTACTAGCCTTCTCCTAATGATTGCCAAGTTGCAAAGATATGTTAGTTCCAAATGCTCAAGAAAATATTAGGGATAGAAAATAAAAAAAAATATGTCACTGTAATTATCAATCGCTTCATTTTACCTATCAAATGCGCCCCTCTATGTATCAAATGCGTTGGTTTATAACCAATTGCGGCTCAATAATATCAATTGTGCTACTTTTGTAAAAAATGTACCTATTGGAAGAGAAAACATAGAGAATCAAATGCAAGCTTGTAATATCAAATACACCAAAGTAATATCAATTGTGTCAAATTCTGTGAATCAAATGTGTCAATTTATTATCAAAAGTGTTGTTCTACACCTATAACCTGCAAATTTCAAGAAATTGAATGCAAACTATCAAATCAGGGACATGAGTCCCATTGGGTGTGCCAAATGTGAATAGGAATAAATTGAATGATCAATAAATTCAAGAAAATAGGAAAAATTAGCAATAATCAAGAATCCAAATCCAATGATCAAATAGACCTAATCTCAATGAAGCATATGCACAATCAATATGAAAGTAATAATAACATAAATTAAGCTAATCTAATCTACATTTACCTCCATCAACAACGCTTAGCCTCACTCTATTATAAAGTATAAAATTATGATATTATGATGATTTATGGATTGCTCATAAAACCTTAGCATAACCTTGTTAAGCAAAAGTGAGATGAAAAATGTATAGTTTGGCTGTAAATTTGAGGAGATATTGAATGGCTAAATGATGGGTGATTTATTATAGCTTTCAAGGATATTAGATCAATGATGCAAGATGTAATATGAGATCGACAAATGACGATTGTTGAGAGATTAGGAGGAACGTGCATGAGGTTGCATGGATAGATGAAGTGGAGTGAGTGAGAGTGACGTGAGGTTGAAATTAAATCAACTCACTAAATTTAGTAATGATCACTAAATTTAGAAGAGTTCACTAAATTTAGAGATGGAGGGATAAAGATAGAACAATATAATTAGAAAATAAAATATAATAATTTTATCTACTTTTAGAGGAATGTGCAAACTAAATAATTTAAATAATTTATTTAATTTTGGAGGAATAAAAATAGCTAATTGAATAATTAAAAATTATTTAATTAATGTGGATAGAGGATAATGTAAAATTTAATTAGATAACTAAAAATGATTTAATTATGGAGATGGAAGAATAATTAAGAATTCATTAAATAATTACAAATTATTTAATTAAAGTGGATGAGGAAAAAATAGAAAATAATTAAATAATTAAAAATTATTTAATTAAAGTGGTTGGAGGGAAAATGATTAATTAATTAAATTATTTAATTATTTAATTATGGAGATGGAAGAATAATAGTGAAATAATTAAATATTTCAAAATTATTTAATTAAGGAGGGAAAAGTGTTAAATTAATCAAATAATTAGAAAATATTTAATTACTGGTGATGAAGAGGTGATTAGTGATGATGACGAGAAATGATGAATTTAGAAGAATGTGTTAGATATTTTTAGGTGTCTACACCTATAATAACTTAGATAATGCATGAAAAATATTATAGTAAGACATTCATTTTTTAATTAAGTACAATTATTCTAATAATCTAATAAGGTTTGACTGATGAACGAGCTCTCTCTTTGGCATCACCATCTTCTCATACAAGCATGCATGACACCAAAAATTTCATAGCCCTAAAGTAGATAATGCATGGTTGATCTAGCATCGTGACATAGGCATGAGAGGAGAGAGAGAAACTTCTTTACTTGATCAAAAGCAAATTTATAATCCATCATCTAAGTTTTTGCAACATGTTTTAAAAAAGGTTGATCAAGTGAATTTTGAAAGTTACGCTTGGTATGAAACACTAAATCACACCTAATTGGCCCAAAAATATTCTAACTACTGACTCATTGGTAGGAGGGGTTGAATTCAATGCAAAATTTACCTTGGTTGGGTCAAACATCAATTCCTTGATGAGAAATAATGAAATTAAGCAATTTTCTATATGTGATCCCAAAGACACTTTTTTAGATTAAGCTTCAATTTGTACTTTCATATCCTTTAAAAGAAGTGTGGAGATCCTCTATTTGTTTTGATATTTTCCTATATTTTTTGAGTAAATAATTCACATATTACTCCATTATTTTATGAATAAGATCATGGAATATGTGAGTCATAACCCTTTGATATATAGATCTTGAATTTTTGAATGTAAAGGGTATTAGTATAGAGCAAAATGTTCCCCTTGGGGTAGTAAATGTAGTCTTGTTTTGATCTATTTATGTAATACAAATTGGTTGTATACCAAAAATCCATGCATAAGGGATAACATCTCATAACCAATACTTGAATTCACTACATGATATATGGAAGGTAGAGAGAGATCATACTTAGGATAAGCCTTATTAATATCCCTAAAATCAAGACATATCCCAACCTTTTCATTATTTTTGAGGATCAATACATTATTTAATATCAATTTTGTATAGTTAATTGATTTGATAAAACCAACATCTAGATTATCTCCTCCTTTACTAACTTAACCACTTATGGTTTGATTGGTCTTTACTTTTGCTTAATCACTTTTTCTTCAAGTTTAGTGACCAAGTTTTGAACCACTGTGTCTAGATCTAGACTAGGTATGTCTGCATATTTCCATGTAAAGATGTCAAGTGATTGAATAAGAAATTAGTTCCATTCTTCAATTTCTTCATATAATAAATCTACCCTTGACTTCAATATTTATTGATTTTCTAGCAAACCTATGTCAAGATCTATAGTATCTCCTACCAATGATGGGCAATCTTCTTCAAATTTATGAGGACTAGGAAGTATATCAATGTTTTGTTTGACTTGTAAAATCTCTTACTCTTCTCCAAATCAATCAATTAGATGAGGAAAGAGTATGTATACTTTCTTATGGTAGAATCATGGGAGACCATCATATGTGTGGAAATATTCTTATATGGATTCATCATTTTTACATAATCTCTCATGGTTATTTTTACACTATCTTTAAAATATTTAAGAATACTTGGTAAATTACTACTTTCCAACAATGGATAACCCCTTATTGAAATAAAAATGATAAATTTGTGTAATTGTTCATGGGGTGAAAATATTACAAGTGTAACCATGTAATTAGCCATTTGTTTTTATTCTCTTAGAAGGTCTTGCATTTAAAGTTAATTTATTAATTTCTAAATGGCCTCTTTTTAGGGTTGTAGATGTTCTAATCTTGTTTTATAGTTTTTTGAACTTGATTAACTATCAATTGAGAGACACTGAAGATCGAGATATTTCTAGCTCCCAATTTTATCGATAACATGATTCCTAAGGACCTTCATATTCAACAACATTATTAGTGTAGAAAAAGTCAAGTAAAAAGTGAAAGAGAGAAGTTTCCATTTTGGGGAAGTTAGAAAAAATCAAGCTCTAGCTCCTATCCTACATTTGTAAGAGCTAAAGATTAGCTCAATACCCAAGACCACCTACAAAAACAATGAAAACCTTCTACAAGAGAGTACGCAATAATGTGAGCTCACTTGATAGTAAGACCTATCAAAATGATGATAAGGTATGAAGTATGTTACAAAATGTACAATGACCTTCCTTATATAAACAAGGTTGAGAATAGGATTGAACATGATTGTGACATGTCTCTTAATCCTATGACATGAGATGACTAAAAAACTAACTACCTACGAAATTATACATAAAGCTACAGAAGACAAGTCAGGTAGAAAAGCCAATTAAGACTTCTAGAAAAGAATCTTATACCCTAAGTAAAATTAATCATGTGAATAAGTCCCCTAATTACCTAGTGAGATAAATTAACTAGGTACAAGACTTTAATTCACTCTAACACCCCCCTTAAGTGCAACATAGGGAGAATATTATTATGCAAATGATGCAAAAAAGATGTAAAGATGGGTCCCAGCTACAAAGCCATTTTAGGTACCCATGTACAGTTGCAAAAGAAATCTCTCACAAACAGAGAAAAGGAGAAAACCCAGTGGGAAAAAACTCCTCTCTGAAAGAGAGAAAAGAAACAATCAAGTGAGGAAGGATGGAGGACTCCATGATACCCCCAAGTACACCATCCATCACATATATACATTACAAAAGACCCCCCATAAGAGGGAAATAAAAAGACTATGTAGCCCCCCCATAATGAAGTAGCTCCAAAACAACTGAAGAATGTCTAAAGACAAAATAGAATCAAATTCCTAAAAACAATGTATCTCCCCTTGGGAAGAAAAAGATCCAATGGTTGATGTTGAAGAAACCTCATCTCCATGAAGAAGAGGGAAGAATCTTTGAAGAAGTATTAAGAGCCTTTGAAGATGCCTCAACAAAATCAAGTGTTATTCCAATCAAGGAAGAAGACAAGGAATGTGAAGACTCAAGAGAAACCTCCAAAGATGAATGATCAAGAAGGAGAGAAACCCCCTCAAAAAAGTCCTCCAAATCTGTTGAAGAAGTATGACACACCAAATTTGATATCCCTATCATGAAACCATCATGCAAGTGAAAATATGGAAAACCAAAAGTATCCTACTCATCTAAAGTCTTGCTCAAATCTAAAGAAGCGGGAGGAGATGCAACCTCATTACATGGCTGATGAATAGTGAGGTTCAACCATCCACCATAACCTTCATGTGAATTACTACCCACCCTAGAGCTAGGAGAGTGATCCCTTGAACATTCATCATCAGGAACAAAATGAGAAAAGTAATAGATCTTTTCCTGATGATTAGCCCTACCCACTACAACAAGTTGTTTGGTATCCAAATCTTGAATGAAGACTGAATCTAGAGTGAACTCAATTGATTTACCAGTTTGTGCTATTTGATATATTTTAAGAAGATTGTGCTTAATATCTTAAATACAAAGCACATTATTAAAACTACCATATGGCACATCAATAACCCCTTTACCAAATACATCAAGATAAACATCATTAGCCATCAAGATCTCATAAGTGAAGTATCTTGCAAAGAAGAGAACCTATCAAGTTGGCCTAATATATGATAGGAGGCTCTAGAGTTAATAATCCAATTTTTAGACTCCTCAACATGTGTTACAACATTAGCATGTCCTTTCATTTTAGAATCATTGATCAAATCACTCCCACTGGCAATGCCTGCAATACCAGTGTCTGTTGTAGATGCTAATTAATGAGAAGAAGAAGATGATAAAATTTTAGACTTATAAGGAAAAGAAATGTTATGTTCCTTTAAGAGTTGCCTCATTTCATCTAATTCTTTCTTGTAACATGTTTGTTAACCATGCCCTGGTTTTTTACAATAACCACATTTAGTCTTCTCCTTCTTAGGATTTTCCTCTTTAGAAGAGGTGGGAAGTTCTTTAGATTCTACCTTAGGTTTAAAAATTTTCTTTCATTTATCCTTAGATGATGATGCAATCAAAGCATGATTCTTAGTATGTGTATCAAGTTGACTAAGTTTTGCTTGTTCTCTAATCAACCTATCACAAAAAAGAGGGTGTTACAAAAGAATCACCTAAACCATCCATTGTAGCATAGAAGGAAGTAGAAAAGTATGCAAATGAACCTTTCAACTTAGAAAAAATAAAAAAGATGTACTCTTTATCAATTTTATCCTTACCAAGTAGTCTTCAATGGTGGGAAATGCATTTGTAGAAAGCGAAGCCAATTCATCCTCCAATTGCATGGAACGTACCTCACTAACTACACCAAAGAGATCCTTGTACTTATCCCATACCTACTTAAGAGTTGTACATTCCTCAATATGAAAGAATAAACTATATGAAACATGCATTGCAATTAAACCCATAGCTTCATCACATTTATTCCTATGAGTAAATCTTTCATACTCTCTGGTAAAATCAAGTTAGCAATCACTCAATGTGGACCAAAAACCCTTAGACCAAAGTAATCTTTGTATACTTACCTTCCATGTGTGATAGTTATGAGGAGTCAACACTTCAAATCCTAGTTCAACCATTAGGTCAACAAGTTTCAAGAGTGCAAAAAGGAAAATATATGATACAAACTGATATGAAACCTCCCAAATCTAATAATACAATTGAAAATAAAGTCTCCCCCACAAACAAAACTTCTTCAGGAGTTAGGATGTCCAAGTTATGAACCAAAAAGAAAATATGCAAAAATATGAATATCTCACACTTAGGGCTTAATCTGAAAAAATTACATGAACCAATTAAAGAGCTCCTCAATACCTTCCAAATGCAACTTGAATCACCAAAATTAGAGAAAGTGGTAGAAAGTTATGAGCTCAGAAGTCCAAAGGGGAGATCTAACTTCATTTGTGAATAATTTGTACCTATAATAAAATCTAGCAAAAATATCTACACCACTGCAAAGTACAGGAACCAGCTTTCTATCGATATCTCGTTTGCAGAATTTTGATATCATGGCGAAAAGTTATGCAAAATTGTAAAAAAGGCCTATTTTAGGCAATTGGGGGCCAAATTGGGCAAACTAAATAGGAACGAAAAATGATCACTAAATAGGTGCAAAAAATAAGCCCTTGGGGGCTAGCTCCTGGGTGTCCATGTGACCAAGTCTTCAGTCGGGGCAAAAAAAGAGATATTGTCACCACTCTTGGCGACAGGTTGGTGGCAGCCACTAGCGCTGGCCACTAATGTGTTGGTCAGCAACTTTACAAAATATTTTTAAAAAATATAAAAACCATGTAGATGTTTACAAAGTTTTGTAATACAAAGTTTGTAATAAACCAAAACTTATAAATATAAACTTATCAATAGTTATTACTGACAGACGATGTGATCAGTATGATTTGAAAGTGATTTAGATGTTGACAAAATAAATGTGGTCGGTACAAGAATTTTAGCCAATGGAAAGTCTTTGCAAGCCGACAATAGCAATGAATGTTTGTGGGGCCAGTGGGGATAGGAAATGTGGCGATGGTGAACCAAGTACTCAGTCGGTAAAAAGGCTGACCAACTTGCAAGTCATCGGTAGAAGAGTTTGACGCGACCGCCAAGGTACAATGCTTGTAGCCACAAAATGTCATCCAAACCATTAAAAAAAGGGCCCCAAATAAAATGTAATTTATTTCCCAATCAATGGTACAGTCTGCAGATTATAATAAAGCCCACAAATAGAATATTAAAGTTGCCACAAAAAAAAAAATTAGAAATGCTCGATGATAAAAAAATTTAGCCCAATATAATAAAAATATATTAGCCCGATTAAAATAAAGCCCGCAAAACATATAAAAATGAGTATTTTTTTATTCTGCGAAAATAATCATACCCTATACCTGGGGGCATACGACCTTCCAGATAATTTTTTTTTCCTAATGAACAGATGAAGCCAAAATAGGGTGTGTTTTATATCAATTTGTGTCTCACGGGCCTTCAGAAGATGATGGCAAGGTCAGATTGGAGTGAAAATGCACCAGAAGCTCTATAACTCCCAAATCTTGCAAATCTTCAAACCCTCATAACTTTGGCAAAAAATGTCAAATATAGGCGAAACAAAAGTTGATCTTGACTTTCTCAGCTACCCTAAACTTGAATATGAGCTTAGATTTCCTCCAACACGAGCCAAAAGTGACTTTCCATGAAAGACCACATATAGAGGCAACCTCAAATCTGGTATTTTTTCAAGTTTTTCTAATTCCTAGGTTCACTATATGGTGCAAGGGAAGAGCATACTCAACTTTACTAAAAATAACCTATATCTCTCACTAGCAATAGCTCAACCCTCAGATCTGAGAAGGGTTTTGCAAGGCTTAGCTTTGATACCATGTAAGAACTGAAGATTAGCTCAATACCTAAGACCATCTGCAAAAATAATGAAAACCTTCTACAAGAGAGTATGCAAGAATATGAGCTTTCTTCATATTAAGACCTATCAAAATGATGATGATGCATGAAGTATGTTTTTGAAAGAGGAAAAAATGGGTTTTACAGGGACCCAAAACCACAAAGTTTACAAAATAAAGAAGTCATTAAAGACAACACAGATATAAAGGCTGTAAAAAATCAACAGTAAATGACCACAGCCATCAAAAAGGCCAGCAAAGGCCACAGAACCAAAAAACCAGCCAAAAAGCCAGCAACAGCTAAATTTGTGTCTTTAAAAGATCAGTAGTCTCAGCTTCCAGCTCATTCATATCCTGAACCCCCCCCCTTTAAGATATGAACCATTTGTGTAGTGGGAGGCTCTTTCCTTTTGAGGTTGGCCCGAGTCCTTTTAGAAATACCTTGGTCCTCATTCTTGCTTTCCTTTTTCGCTTCCAATTCAACAACCAGCGAACCTTGTTGTGTTTTTTCCAGCTTTTCGAACATAGTGTTGATAATAATGGCATTGTTGCCATTTTATGGTTTTGTTCCACAACTGTTTTCAAATTATTTTTAATTTTAACCGTATCCTCTTCCAGAGACTTGTACTTTTCCTCAATGTCTCCTCCTTTCTTACCAGTGTTGTTCTTATTCTGTTTCCCTTCTTCATTGCTGAGAGCGGCCAGCTTCAACTCCAGCTCCTCCGATTTGCTATTCAAAGCCCTATTTCTTTGATTGAGCTCATTAATTTCTTGGTAGGCCCATTTCATGACCCTGAAAATGTCACTGATGTCATTTCTAGCAGAGGCAAAATGTCACCAGACTGAACCCAGTCTAAAATGAGATTAACATCACCCGGGTTGGGGGGCTAGTAAATCTATTACCTTCAAATTTGAAAGAGGAAAAGGGGAGAGCACATAATTTCTACTAGCTTCAGGGTTCTCGGCTTTGTCTTCCAAGGAGTCCGCGGAGTAGGAGACCAGCTTGTTGGCAGGGGAGCCCTTAAGAACAGGATTCTTTAAGGGGGCAGAGCAGTCGAGGAAGGTTTCAAGGTTATCTTTAGCAAGCTGGGGTTTTTTAGACTGAGATTTCTTACCAGACATCTCAGAGGACGGGTGGGTTTCAATAATTCTCTCCTGGTTTGGCTGAATCTTTGAACCCCCACTATCAGTATCATAGTCCTCAGACTCCGCAGAGGCTATAGGGTTAGATAAAGCTGACATGCTTTGATAGTGTTCATAAATTAACCTAATAAGACCAGGATGAAGAATAGGGTATCTCCTGGGATTTTTCTTATGGTCCTCAAGACTATTAGTCAACAAACATAACAGGTAGTGAGGCATAGAAATCTGTACCTTATGGCAGAAGTGGTTAAAAATGGAAAAATGGTGCCCATACACTCTGGTAAATCTCTCGTCCAGTGTGATATACTCCATTATAACACGAAGTACCTTTCTCCACAATGCCTTGATAGTGTCAATTTTGAAATAGTTGTTAGATATTTTAACCAGTTTCAATTTCTCCTTATCCTTCTTAGGAAATCTTATTACCGCCTCGTCAGAAAACCTTTTGTCGTGATAAAACTTCACACCCTCAGTGAACATACCAGTAATCTCCCCTATAATTTTCTCATCTAGCTTCGCCTTCCTTCCAAAGAGAATGATTTCGCCATTGTTCCAGTTCTTCTCGAAGTAGTCCGTGGCCATAGAGTCGAGCCCATGAAGTTTTTCCAGATAAGGAACGAGGCCACCTCTTACAATCTGCTCCCAAACCTTGTCGTTCCTCTTGTGCACCTTATAGCTATTAGGCTCAACTCTTTTCCTATTCCCCCCCCCCATTTTTGTTTGCTCCTTACTGTCGACTCTACCAGCACCGAGAACTTGTTGCAGAATTATGCAGTTGTTCCAATGCACCCACAAAGTGTGTTGCTTTTCCTTCCCTTCTAAGTAACATGACACGGCCCCATAAAATCTCTTGATTTCGATGTACCTGGCCCCTTTCTCTTTAATCATTAAATATAGTTGCCTCTTTCCCATGCATAACATCATAATCTAGTAAGGCCCTGACTTCAGTTCTCAAGTCCCTATAATTCTACCATGTGTTCAATCCTTGCTTCCTAACCCCTTCATTCGCAAAGAAATCTGCCACACTGTTAGCTTCCCTGTAGACGTGTGAAACTTTTACTTTTTCAAATTTGTCTAGAATAAACTTAACTTCATCTATCCAATTCTTTATCGTCCAAGAGGGTGGGGTCCTCCCTAAAAGACAATCAATTATATTTTTAGAATCTCCTTCAAGCCATAAGTTTTTTATAGTCACATTATGAGCTAGCTTTAAAACTTGAAAGGCTCCTATAGCCTCTGCCACATGATTGGTTTGGTGACCTAGGGATATGGCCACAGCTACCATAAAGTTACCATTTGGATCCCTTATCACACCTCCACTTCCTGCCATACCCGAGTTTCCCTTTGCTGCTCCATCAAAGTTGGCTTTATGCTAGCCATTTGGTGGAAAGGTCCAGCAAACACCCTCCCTACTTTTCTTAGTTGGCTTGGAAGCAGAAGAAATATCCACTTTAATGTTCCAATCTTTTGCTATCCTTAAATCATAGGGAGTGCACACCACAACTTCCAGGTTAAGAGATTTTTGAGGAATCACATTAAAAAATTTCTTTATAAGCCTAAAAGTTTTCTCAAAGACATTATTCTATGACATCTCCTTGTCCCTGAAAAGTCTATTGTTACGTTCTTTCCACACTCCCCAAGCCACAAAAGGGAATAAGAAATCCCATAACCTCTGAATGTAGGGAATTTGAGTAGGGGCTTTCCATTGTAAAAAGAGCCCTTCAATGGTCTAGGGGAACACCCAAGATATATTCCAAATAGCTAATAATTTTCCCCAGATTAAGGAAACAAACAGACAGTGGAGAAACAAGTGGTTGGCTGACTCTGCCTCACTCTTGCAAAGGTAGCATCTTTTGGGGATTTGAAATCCCCATTTACAAAGATTGTCCACTATGAAGACTTTATTCTAAAGCATTATCCAAAAGAAGGTATTGACTTTTGGATTTAAGTGTTTAATCTAGGCTTTAGGCTTGAGAGAGGGACAGATGATGCATGAAGTATGTTACAAAGTGTACAATGACCTTCCTTATATAGGTAAGGTTGAGAATAGGATTGAACATGATTTTGACATGTTTCTTAATCCTATGACATGAGATGACTAACAAACTAACTACTTAGGAAATGATGCATAAAGCTAGATAAGATAAGTTCTAGAAAATCCAACTAAAACTTCTAGAAATAATCTTATATCCTAAGTAAACTTAATCATGTGAATAAGTCCCCTAATTACCTAGTGAGATAAATTAACTAAGTACAAGACTTTAATTCACTCTAACAACATCTACCTCCATCAAAATGGAAAAACCTAGAGATTATTGAGTGCTTACATAATTGATGAGTCTCCTACTTTATTTGTGAAATTTGGTTATTTTTCTCTCCCTTCTTCTATAAGGGAAATATCAACCATGTGAATGACTCCTAGGTTTTTGGACAATTCTACCATATAGATGTTCATACTCCTATTACAAATGACAATTGTTAAGCTAAAAGAGGCATATATTTTTATCCAATGAGGGTAAAAAAAAAGTCACTTGTGATATATGTTTTTGTGGCTTTTGAAGTTTTAATGATGCTCATAGCTTGTTTGGATGACTCTCCCTTTTTGAATATTTTGGTTCTGGGCTAGCTTTTGGGGATCTCCTTTATTCTCTTGCTCAATCCTATAAATATTAAAGAGATCTAAGTCTCTTTTAATGGTGTAGGTTTGACCCATGTGAAATAAATGAATTTATTGGAATAGGATAAAGGGACAACCCTCATCCTATGAATTTAGGGCTCCCTATGATCATGCTACAAGTGGTTTTTTCATTGATTAATGATGATGAGTGATATCAAAGACAACAAAAATGAAAACATCTAGATGCCCTTATAGATCCAATATTTTTATTCCCCTTTAGAAATCAAAGAGTGCTCTAGTGATTTGATATTTTCCTTGCATACGATTAATGACACATTGAATGTATTTAAATACCATTATATAGTAACATGTCACACAAATGCGTATTTAGGTAGCCTATTAATGGCTAGTAGACAATGATGGGAGACTTGGAATTTGAGTTTGTAAATTTAAATTTTAGGTTCATTCTAATGCAACTCAAGATTAAATTAGGTCAATTACTGGCCAACTGAAATGAACCTTATGGCTAAAATAATAATGTCTTGCTAGGGAATAAATCTATGAAAGAAGTGTTAATGGGGGTGCAATAATGATGAGTAAACAATGAATGTATGAGAGGTGTAAATAAAGATGGAGAATGACCAATTCATGAGCCAAAACTATAAGCACAAAAGTATGTCATTTATTGACATATTATTATATTAATACATTACAACAAGGTTCACAAGGTGGAAATTAAACTAAACTAAACATGACATGGTTATGCTAGTTTCATCATTACATCAATATAAAAATAGTAACATTATTCTAAGGGAGAGTAAAACCCCTTTTGCATAAATCTAGGTTAATTAAATAAATGCATACAATTGATTAAACACTAATTAACCTATATAATTGTTGGAATCAAGCAACACTGAGAGGGGGGGTGAATCAGTGTTGTGCAATATTTAACTTTATTGATCTTATCTTCAAATCACTTATAATATTCAACCAAAAGAAATATGCATGAACATAAAGCAAGCAACCACAAAACCATAACACAAGGATTTTTACGTGGAAATCCTGTTAGGGGAAAAACTACGGTGGATGGCCAATCCACAATATAATCTGAGTATACTCAAAAAGATGTTTACAAAATGGGAATGCACTTGCATTCAGGCACACTACCTAGAGCTCACTGCTCAAAATCAAAAAGGCTAATTTCCTTACAAAAGTTTGGAATACTTCCAAAAGATTTGAATTGAGAAAGATAGCATCTACAAATTCATGATTACAGTTCTGGTTAGGCTTAACAATCGATCTCTTAACCTTCTAACTGATTATGCTCTTCTGCTTTGTTGTGCTTCAACTCGAATCACAAAATCCTTAATGCACAAGTGAAACTGTGCATAATCGCTTTCCTAATCTTCTGATATTCACAACATACATCAACTCACATTGAACATATATCAAAATGATATAATCAATCACTTATATATATCCGCTACAAGGAATTTAATTGCTTCATGTCAGCTTCAACAAAATAAGAAATATTCACAAACTGTCGGCTCCAATCATCCATAATATTCAATGTGCATCCACAAGAGTCGGCCACAACATAGTGAGGACCCAAAACAAAATGCCCAAACACAAAAACACTTAAACAATAACTCCTCAAATATTCACAACACACTATATTCACCAAGTCGGCCTTCATACACTGATGAACAAAAAAATTGCCAACCGGACCTTCCAACTTTCACACAAGTCGATACAAGGCACCAAGATTTATAGATAACATAGATTATGCATCGAACAAACTTCCCTGAGATCCACAAAATAGAATAATAACAAAAAATTTGCATATCAATCAAAGAACACAGATTTACCGGATGCTCTGTTTAAGCTTAACAGATAAACACTGATCTTCAATCTATCTGCCAGTATGAGTAAATGACAACGTGTGAATCGACTAGCTGACAAGGGTTTCCATCAATGACAACACCAGAAAACATGTGCAGTGTCTCTTACCAACAATAATAGAGTTGGGGTTAATCATTGCTATCAATATAAGTAAATGTGAAAATCAAATTAAATTAAAAATAATACTTAGCTAAAAAATTAAGGATGAAGTGTGAGAGATGTTAGAAAATGATTTTTCAACTCTAATTTTATTTGGTTGACTAAGGGAAAGATCCTAGTTTCAAAAAATTCACTTTCTACTACATTGGTTTTGATCAATGCATGCAAAACCAATCTCCACGAGTAGAGAAATAATCTTCTACGTGGAAGTGATTTTGTAACTAAAAAATTTGATCTCCCTAATTTTTGAGTGTTATTTAAGGATTGATAGCATTTATAAACACCTATAGGGAATCTACTAAATTGCAAGATTCATGCTCTCCTAGGTTACAATCCTAAATAAACCAACTTTACACTTTTGAGAGAAGATTCAAAGAACAGGCAATCATGAAACAAATGTAGGATGAGGTGCTCTAATTATGTGTTAAATTTATTTTTTTCCTTTTGTAAATCAAAATTTGAATGTGTACAATTGATTCCTAAATGATCTTTGAATGAATGAATGCATTTAAATACAACTACCAAGACCGCAAATTAATAAAATCATACTAGATCAACATGCAATAATTAACAAGTGCCACATAGTGGCTAGTACTTGTCTTTATAGTATTTTAATTATAGTATTTTAGATTTCATAAAGAAATATATTTTTTGTTAATATGAATAAAATTAAATGTAAGTTTTGATTTGCTAAACAAAAAATAAACAACTTGATATATTTGGATGTATTTTATATAGATTATCTTGAAGATATATATACTAGTTATGGTATTAACATAATCATTTTTTTTCTAAGAGAAGGGGGTAAAAATTTATTGAATCAAAGAAGAATTACAAAGTACCAGCAACAAGCCCACCAAACCACAAACAATCCCAGAAATAAAAGTTCTCAAAGGAACCCGACCAAGGAACCAATTACATATGAAAGTTGTCCATGATAATATTTTTGAGTGACAAAGACAAATCTGAGGAAAGGATTCCCTAGTCATCAATATTCCACCTCTTCGGATGCTCAAAAGCACACTTCGCCAGAAGATCAGCCACTCTATTCCATTCCCTGGGAATATGACGGAAAGAAATAAATTCCAAAGAACTACACAAATTCATAATTTGTTTAATCACACCATCCAATTGTCAATTAACTCCATCAAGCCTTTTCCCATTAAGCATATCAACAACAATCTGTGAATCAGATTCACAAATAATCCTTTTCCAACCAAAAGAACAACTTCTTTCAATAGCATGAAGAATCGCAAGAGCCTCCATGAGATTGTTGGAATGATGACCCTTATAAATAGAGAAGAAGAACACCACCCCACCATAAATGTCTCTAGCAATACTGCCAAACCCAACATGCCCAGGATTCCCCCTAGAAGATCCATCAATATTTATCTTTAGAATTCCTTAGGGAGGAGGATGCCACTGACCCTCCCGATGAATCTTCTTCTTGACTTGATGAGGACCCTTGCAGGAAGAGAACCAAGACCCTTTATCCACCAAGTTCAAATTCCTCACAAAAGGAATATCACTAGGATCCATAGTAACTGAAAGGTCGCATTTGGCTGAGATAGTCTCTTGAATCTTATTCAAGATCTTCCCCCATAAATGATCCACACCCATCTTCACATCTTGAAAAATATTTCTATTTCTTTCTAACCAAAGGTTCCAGATAATAAAGGTAGGACCAATAATCCAAGCAATCTGAAGGAAAGTAGACTTAGTAGGAGGTCTCCCCATAATTTTCTAGAACTCCAACAAAGATGAGGCATGAACACAAGCATGGTTCCAAATCCCCCACCAGTGATGCCAAATCTGCCGAGAATAAGGGCACTTAAAGAAAAGGTGGGAAGAACACTTTGTTGCCCTCTCAGTTGTTGTCCTTGATGACCTTGATACACAAACTCAAGTACTCACAGGTTTGTGGCATTGTAAGTTGATCATGGTGGTATGGACACATTGTTAATCTTGTTGATCATATGGCATTGCTTGATTGATAAATTCTTGGCATATAGCTCATCAGTTTTAGTTGTTGTGGCACTCTAGTACAATGAGCATATAGATTTTTGGTCAGTGTGGTTGTGTTAAAATTTTGTTATTATTGGTTGGAATTATGACATTTGTTGTGTCAGGTGATAGTGCTATGTCATTTGATAATGCAAGGCTATGATCTCTCTTGTTACAATTGGTAATATAAAGATGTTAAGTGCAAGGGCAGTTGAATAAGGCACCTGATTATTTTCTCTTGATCCAATATGTTAGTAATATTCATCATTGATATGAAGGGTTGCTTGTTTCAGTTTGAACATTCAGATTCTCTGATGTTACATTCTTGGTAATCTTCATGTGTCTTAACTTTGCAATTGAATATTACCAAGGCATGGAGTTATATTTGTTACAATGGCATTAACCATTCCTTAACATCTCTTATCTCTTAAGGAGGTTTCATATTGTTAAAAATATGTTGAGATTGTGTGAAGGTGATTATAATTTATAACTCTAAAGTTAGCGAAAGGCACCATTTGTTGAAAGGGTTTTGATTTGTCTTATACAAAAATCAGAAATAACAAAGCTTGTTTTCGGACCACTCAAGTTATGAACTTTCCAAGCAAGTTTTGGGTTTTAGAAGAAGGTAAATGTTGATGTTTTTAATCTATTGGTCACTGGGTTCTTTTAGAGCACACCGGGATAGGCAATCATGAGATGTATACAGAGGAAAGTGTATTTTGTAAGGTTTAAACATGTTGCTCTCGACCTAGGGTTACAATTTTATGCAATGGCTAGGGCACAGGTGGTTTTGACAGTTTGAAGAGGAATGTTGATGTTGGTGTCGATGGATCTTGAAGAGATAATGCACAGTTAGGATTTTTAAGGTGATATCCCTCTTTTTTAGTTGATGTTGTTTATGCTTTGCATAAACGGTTATATGATAAGCAAGTAAAAGAAAAAATAGTTTTTTTTACAATTTGAATAAACACGGGCTATTGTTTTACAACGAAATGAAGATTAGGGTTCTACATACTTGTTTTTGTGGTACAATACTGATATTGTTGAGTTATTTGTGTCTAACTAATGTGGGTATGCATTTTACATTGGAAGTTTTTGGTGACAAGTTTTACTATGTCAGTTATCATTGGCTAAAGGCTTTTTCAATTATGAGTTCGAAGATGAACAACCCTAAAGGGTATAAAATATTTTCTGGATTCCAGGTTCGGTTGGTTGAACATAATGCAGAAATCACATAGTCTGTATATGTGATTTTTATCCTTTGTAATTGTCATGTTATAAAGATCTTGAGTAAAATGCATAAATCTGTTTTTGAAAAGATAGTGCAAAAATAGTAAAAAATACCTAGTATACTATATGTTTTAAAGGTTCCATCTTATGAATCTTTGGGACATATACTATATTAGTGTAAAGGTATTGTAATGTTTTGTAGAGAGATAGAGTAATCCTCTGTAATTTGTTTATTTTTGTTTAAATAGTATTTGGTTGCTAGTGAGGTAGTTTGCACTTTCCAGTGAGGCAAATTTAGTGTCACTGAGACAAATATGCTAATGAGGCACAAGTTATCATGCTAGTGAGGCATTCTTGTAACCAGTGAGGTTCTTTGGTCAGTGAGGCCATTTTTTCCAGTGAGGCATTCTTGTAACCAGTGAGGTTCTTTAGTCAGTAAGACAACTTTTGCTAGTGAGGCATTGTAAACATAAGGTTTTCAGATTAAGCCAGTGAGGCATCATTTCTGGAGTAGTTTTTTATCCCTAGAGGGTTTTCCACTCATCAAATCTTTGTCTCATGGTCTCATTGTTTTGATGTGATAATTTTTCATGATTGTGATGATCTTTGATTTTCTTTAATATTTCTTATTTCGGTTCTTTAATGATTGCATTCAATTCATGAATGTGTTTATCATTGAAATATTAAGAACATAAATTATTCAATTCTCTTTCAAGGCAAAAGTTGAAAATTTGTCTAAGACAATAATTCACCCCCCCCCCCTCTCAGTGTCTTCTTCACTTCAACACACTCTTCACTATTGTTACACAAAACATAGATGGAAGGACCCTGAAAACCTCTCTTCTGTAGATTATCCCAAGTAAGACATCTATTTTGAACAACCAACCATAGGAAGAAGTTACACTTAAAAGCCATGGAAATTTATTCCATACCTACTTCCACCAAGGGACCTCAACCTTGCCATACAACTGTCTATCCAACTCCATATACCCAGAGGCAACATAAAATCTACCCTTTAGATCAGGGCCCCAAGCCAAAATATCCTTATCTTTGAGAGAACTGCACATTATGCCAGCCAAAATTCTAGCAAGCTCTTGTCTTTCCTCTTTAGTACCTCCTGGAGGCCACTCCTAGGGATCCTTCCAATGAAAAGCCTCCACCTAACCCAAGGAATGAATAGATTTGAAATCCTCCACCTTACTTCAATCAAATTTCATCAAACTATCACAAAGAGGTTGTAAATGAGGAAACAATGATATAATAGGGGGATGACCATCCCAAGAATCATACTAGAAAAAAGCTTATGAACCCTTGTTGCAAATCCAAAAAAAGAGCCTCCTTAATCAGCTTAACCCCTCCCTTGAGAGTATCCCAAATCATAGATCCCTTCCCAAAGAAACTATATCGGGGAACATCATAGGAAGTCACCCCACCAAGATACTTATGAGTGAGAATTCTATCCCAATCCTGATCCTAGCAAGTGCACCATCGCCAATACAATTTAGCCACCAAAGCTTGACCATTCAAACCAACAGAATTGAGACCAAGACCACCCTCTTGTTTTGGCTTGCAAACAAATTCCCACTTCACCAAACTCCACTTCGAATTGAGAAGATTACCCACCCAAAGGAATTGACGTGCTAGGGCATCAAATTCCTTAACAAAGCAGGTAGGAGCAACCTACATAAAATATCGGTAAATATGAAGAGATTGAACAACAAATTTGAGCAATATCACATGACCTATCGAAGATAACCATCTATGATTCCAATGATTAACCCTCTGATGAAATTTATCTAAGACATCCTGCCAAAACTCCTTAGGCTGAGGGCCCACAATGGGAATCCCCAAATAAATTAGAGGAAGAGTGCCAATTTGAAATCTAAGAATCCAAGCAATCCTAGACTGAATAAGCCAGGGAGTATTAAAGAAGAAAATTGAGGACCTATTATCATTAATCTTTTGACCAGAGGCAACCAAATAAGTATCTAAAGCCTTCCTTAAATTCACTGCTTCATTTATTTTGGCCATTCCCATTAAAGTAGTATCATCAACAAATTGAAGGTGGGATAGAGGCGGCAAACTATTACCCCAACTCCATCCTTGAATCAACCCTTGACTAACACAAGACTTGATAAATCTCCCAAGCCCCTCAGCCATAATGATGAACAGGTAAGGCAAAAGAGGATCCCCTTACCGAAAACCCCTAGAGGCACCAAATAAATCAGAAGGCTCCCCATTGATAAGCACAGAAAAGGAAGTAGAAGTCACACAACTCATAACCCAATCAACCCACTCTCTATCAAATCCAAAAGCTAAGAGAACCTTCTGCAAACAGGCCCATTTGACTCTATCATTAGTTATTAATAAGTGGACTTTCAATCAATCAAAAACAATAATTTTTTTTAAAAAAAAATCAAAATTTTGTAAAGTGAATTTGTAAAATATTTAATTTTATAAATTATAAAAAATATTTTTTATGAATATGATTGGTTAAAATTTTTTGTGTGTTAACAGATTTTAAGGAAAGTGATATGAACTATTATTTTGCCTATTTTTTAGAAAAATAACATTATTTTACCTATTTTTAAGAAATGCATTTTACCTTATTTACATTAAAAAACCCCAAATTACTCTAAGTAATACAAAATCCTCACAACACTATCTTGCATGCCCTCCACTTGCCACCTCGTGCAATGTCATGTTTCCCTGAAAATTTGGCTTAGTCAATAACTCAAGTATGTCATGGAGAACCGTTTCAAAATTTGTGGACTACTAGCTAAAATTTTGTGTAACCATTCTAGGCATAGCCAAGTTAGAAATAAAATTAAATTACCTTTGATCGGAGAGTTTGAGATGGGACACGTGAAGAATTTAATATGGAATAATAATTCAGTACTATGATAATAATACTATATTATTAAAATAAGTTAAATATAAATAAATTTATTGAAAAAAATAAATAATTTGAAAGATATATCTTGGCTTTAATTATGTATATATTATTCAATAGGCTAGATAAGCTAGTAATATTAATAATTTATATTCATATATATTATGATATTGCTATTAGGATTCAACCGTGTAGTTTTACGAGTCAAACTCATTGACCCATGTTTCATGAGTAGTGGTTCACAAGAACCCATCTCTCATGATAATGAATGGTCCACTTAACACTCATTGCATCTAGGTGATGCTCACAGAGGTGAAGCACTAGGCCTTTCCGGGAGGTTACCCATCCCAGTACTACTCTAGCTCAAGTGTGCTTAACCAAAGAGTTTTCTTGTTCTTCTTGTTCTTCTTTGTAGATTATTGATGAGAGGTCCTCTTTGAATATTTCCTCATCTTTCATGTCTCCCCACTTGGTAGAGATCGTAGGTTTGACTACCATTGTTACTGCTTGAACAAGTTTGATCTCCTTAGGCCCTCTAGAAACCTTTGGTATTGGGGGAAGCATTCCAATGCGAAAGGATTGAATGAAATGATAGATCTCGTTACCTTTGTCAAGTACTTGAATCTTGGGATCATATTTTGGTTGCTCACTTGATGGGGTTTAGCTGAAGTTGATGGTAGTGTCGAGGGGTCAACATATGAGGAGTGGAATGATATATCATGACTAGGTACTTGTTGGATTTTGTTGTATTTCTCCTCCAATTTTGCACAGTAGTGGAAGGGTTCAGGATCAGTGTATATTGTAACCTCTTTTACTTCATGAGGAAATTTTAGACACTGGTGAAATGTCGAAGGAACTGCTTGTAGTGCATAAATCCATTACCTGACATGTTGTTTTTGTTGTTGTAAGATGAGTAAAAATCATGTAGCCTAGATTTTAGTGACAACCACAACACTTCTAAGCTAAAACCCAATCTAAAACAAGAGAATACAAACAAATTAATGAGTAAAATAAAACAATCAAATGAAAGCACTCCCATGTTTGAAGTTGAATCACTTTCCTTGTCTCTCCCAATTCTTCTTTTACAAATATTCCCTCAGATTTGTAGAAGAAATGTGCAAATACTTGCAAATTGTAAGTAAGAAAGTCAGAGATAAGTGGTTGTTAAATCGAAAATGGAGGATGAAGGCATCTTTTATAGATATCCATTCGAATGAATGGTCAAGATTGAGCTTCTAGAAAGATTCCAAGATCGATGGACTAGAAGACATGCACCACAAAAGAGTGGAGGTTACGAAATGAACGGTCAAGATTGAGAAGAGGCCAAAGTCAATCGACGGTTGAGATTCGAAAATGAGATAGTGGAGAGAGATAATGGAGAAATTAAAAATTAAAATCATTTAATTCATGAGAAGGAATCTTTGAGCAAGTGGAGGCATAGATTATTTATTTAAATTATTTATTTGAGGAAAAGGCAAGTGAGCATTTAATTAAAATGATTTATGCAACCATTTTAATTAAATAAGAGGAAATAGAAAAAAATATATTAAATAATTAATTTGAATCAATTATTTAATGAGGGAGAAATGTCAAAAGATAGTCAATTAATTTATAATTTATTTGACTATAGAAGAATCAAAAGATTAATGAATGGAAAAACAATTAATAATAATTATTTGACTATAGACGAATAGTGAAAGGTAAATAATTAAATAAATAATTTATTTAATTATTGAAGAAAAGGAAATTAGTGACACAATTAAATTTACTCAATTGATCATAGTAGGATAAAGGTTAGGAGGTGAATTAATTAAATAATTAAAATTATTTAATTAATAGGGGAACACGATCAAAGATAATTAAATAACTAAAATTACTTAATTATGCAGAGAAGAAGACCAAGAAAAATGACGTTCGTAGACCAAGACATTTTTCAGTGTCTACATTTTTCCCCTCTTTGACATAATGCAGTTCATCGTGTTGTGTCAAAGAATTTTAGTCAAAAGATGCCTCGGTGAAAGCAGGGTAGAGGTATGCCCCCTTGGGAAAATTTTACAAATTTTCAAAAAAAATTGGAAAATTGTCCCCGATAAGATAATTTCATCGTTAGGAGCTCAACAATGAAGACAAAATTGATTTTGGAGGTCATTAAGGGGGTCAAATTTAGGTTCAAAGTCATCAAAAAGTGTTCCCAATAGACAAGGCAGGTGCAAATCCTAATTTTCAACCTATAAATAGGAATTGTATTAGGAAAAAAATAGGTCATTTATGCATTCCCAATTTAGAAAACTTAAGAGCTCTGAGTGATTTTGCTGAGGAGATGTCGCCTATTTCAGACGCTACACATAGAGGATACATCTGCACCTTCTGTCGACCAGAGGGAGCACCTGTCTCGATAAGTACTACAAACCCACTTTGTGATTTTCTTGATTATCGTGCATTTAGGTAGGGAAATAATTTAGCAGGCAATTGCATCACACGGTGTGCGACTCAATTGTGTGCATATGCGATGCAAATGAGAAGTGTTTCGCTGCACTTGTCACATCACGACGCAACTCCTTAGGTCTAGGGTAGGGACGGTTGGTTGTGACACATCTGAGGGTGTGATGCAACTAACTTTTTGAGTCGCATATGCAGCCGGGAATGACACAATCAAAATTGTGTGATGCAAGCGTTGTATGAAATGATGCATGTGAAAGAAAGTGTGATGTAATTGTAGTTGCAAGCCACTAGAAATTAATGTGACGCATTTGAAAAAACATCGACACAATTCCCTGGTGAATTTTTTTCCCCAATTTAGGATAGAAGGACTTGGTCAACTTAGGTTCAATAGGCCAACTAAAGATTTTAGATTAACATGATGTCTTGTGTGATGACTTCAGATTGTTCTACCTCCTATCCATACACGAGAGTCACAACCAAATGTATTTCGATTACGGGACCAACTAGACAATGTGGAGAGACAGGTGTTGTTAGATCTCAACTTGTTCTATGTCATCTTTATGCCCGTTATTTAGGCAAATAGGGGCATGCTAACAGCGCTTGTAGAGCGGTGGCACTCAAAGACTTTGCAATTTTCATTTACCAACCGAGGAGGTGACAATTAACTTGGAGGATGTGTACAGGATCTTGTGATTGTCGATTCATGGAGAGCATATTCGATATGACCCTGTTCGAGGTTTACAGGTCGTGTATGAGTACTATGATTGTGATGATGATTCAGAGCTTGGTATTTAGGGTTATGAGATTAGATGGGAGACCCTAATAGAGAGGTATGACAAATATGACTACGTGTTATGCACACTTATAGTAGGGGTTATGATTCCAGACTGTGGGGGCCACAAGTTTCTAGTGGGCTAGGGAGAAATGTTGGTTATAAGTATGGTCAAGGATGAGACTGTATACGCATGGGGACCATGTCTACTAGGTATGCTATACTTCTAGCTACACGACATTGCCTATAGAGGGGGATAGAGCCCAATCTGTGGGGTCACATTACTCACAATATGGGCTTGGGAGCATATAGCAATGTTTCGGTCACTAGTAGTACAACAACTGGGAGCTGGTGCTCCATATGTATCTATGTATCGGGGTGCCTTGTCACAGACACATGTGGGAGATGTTGGGTACTTGAGACTCAGTATCAACACATTGGTTAGCTTTGTCTGTAGACCATATAGACATTATGATTTGTGGGTTAGTGAGGATGATCACTTTCCATGGTTTCGTCAGATAAGGTACCTTATCGAACACACAGTACAAAGTTAGCATATTATTGAGATGTATCTTCTAGAGAGAGTTTGGAGGTAGTTCAAAGAGAGATAGGGTATTCTTGTTGGTACATCAAAGTTTGCACGATCATCTCAAGAGGTGCACCCATGGGGGACGCAGATAGTAGTGACCACAATTGAGTAGAAGATTGACACTCTATAGCCAATGCAGTGGGGGTGGAGAGGGGGAGATGCAGATGCAAGGACTACTCTCGAGTATGATGCATGGTGGCGAACACGTCTAGAGCAGCCAACGCATGTAGAGCGTAGAGGTAGGGGCCTGAGAGGCCAGAGAGGAGACAGGGGATGGAGGGGTGGAGGGAGAGAAGACGGAGGATAAGAGACAAAGGAGGATGAGATGATGGAGGAGATGGTCGAGGAGGTTGGGGAGGAGACCAACAGAGGAGGAGGAGGGATGGAGGACGGCAGGTGGTGGGACACTTGCCACCGATCTGAGAGGAGGAGGAGATGGAGGACGATCAACTAGAGGGGAGGGAAGCAATAGAGGCGGTGGTGGAGGAGGGAGAACAACACACAGAGATGCTCGCTCTAGAGGTGGCACATCCGAAGGTGGAGGTGATCGAGGTTGAGGATCATGCAGAGGAGGTAGAGATGGACGAGATAGAGAGAGTCCTCCAAGAGAGGATTATCATGGGGATGGGAGAGGAGGAGGGACTTGAGGAGGGAAGGGATGGATTAGATGATGGAAGTGTAGACTAGAGGATAGCCACCCTGCAGGCTCAGGTACAAGCCCTAGAGACATTTCTCAGGACAATGATAGTAGAGAGAGACGACCTTACGGCTGAGAGGGACACATTGTAGATTGAGAGAGACCTAGCTATTATCAACTGCCAATAGACAGATCAATGGATGATAGAGTTTACAACCACCTACAGTGGATCAGTGGTTGATGTTTCTTGAGAGTACACTAGGTTTAGTAGGGCGATGCAATATTATAGAAACCTGTATGAGAGGGTGGTTCCACTAGAGAGGAGGGGGGCCACATTTTCATAGATTGAGAGTGGTTCACAGGGCAAGACACACAACAGGACCCCCAACAGGCGCTTGCATAGTAGGTCAGAGAGCAAGGAGACATCAACCCCTAGACGGTCCACTCCTTATGACAGGCCACCGACAGTAGAGCACAAGTCCCTAGATGCACCTCGATAGGAGGACATAAAGGCACCCAGATCAGGAGAGTAGGGAAACTCAGGCTAGAGCATTTCCTTGAAATTTTGTATGTGGACACTATATTTTGATTATCGAGCATGCAAGCTCCATTTTTTGACATACACGACACATCTTGACATTGTACCTATGACACATGTTTTGAGCGATATATGATATGATATGATTTTTGGTGGCAGTTTATGATATGTAGTGTTATGTGATGATGCTTTATGTTTATGATGATGTTATTCTTATGGATGTTCATGTTTTTATTATGTCTAATGATGCATTCTATATGATCATGTGATTATGCATTCATGATTATTTTAAGAATGTTTATGCCTTTATGATGTGTATGAATAATAAATGCAGTAGGAATGACTTAATGTTATGAATGTAATGTAATATATAAATGAAATTAAAGCAATGGGATACCTTAATGATGATGCAAAATGTAATGATTGAGAATGTCTAATGTAAATGCAAAATGTGATGTATAATATGATATGCCATAATGTTATTAATGTGATGCAATGTATCATAATGCAATGCAATGTGATGTGATAGATCATAATGTAAAATGCAATATGATATGAAATGTGATGGATGGAAATGAACTATGATCATAATTCAAAATGTAATGTCATGAGTTGTTATTTGTTGATACGATGGAATGTTAATGCTATATGGATGATTGTTATATTTTTGTATTTTCACATGCAAATGTATGTGGCTTAATATGATAATGATGTCTGTGATGATAATGCTTTCTATTATGTTGCCTAACATGATCATGTATGCAAGATATTTTTGTGTGTCATAGGACTTTGTCAAGATGCAGACAAAAGAAATGTTAGCGCAGAAGAGATGGATGTTAGTGTGGAAAAAGGGCAAGGAAGATGGAATGTTAGACGAGAAATGACAAAGGACAGACTTTCATGCTTTTATATTTGTAATCATCGGGCATCAAAATTGTCACAAATGGAACACAAACACCATGGTATGATGTAGACCAAGGTGTGCAAGGTGACCATTTGTGAGAGACAAGCAGTCAAAAAGACAAAGCCAGAAGACAAGGAATGCCCCGGCTCATACTAAGGACCTAATTATCCCAGTATTTTTGCCAAGACAAACCTCAGATAGTAAGCAAAGAAAAGAAGTCATGATCCATCATCGTCCCTCTAAATCCTTTTGGACATCCTCAAGGAGACTAGTAACATGACCCAAAACCAATCAAAAAGATGAGACAAACTCAAACCAACAAAGTGTTTGCCAGAGAGATAGTGTTTGCCAATAGTATTGATAAGATTAATTGATTAGCTTGATTAGGTTGACCAGGATGACCAAGAGGACCAATTAACTAATTGTTTGACCGAAGGTGATTGATAAGTTGACAAAAGTTGACCAATTGATTTGATTGATTGCGCCTAGTTTCAGGAAAGACATCCTAATTAAGGCAAGGTTAATTGACCAAAGTGACAAGATTGATTGATAAAGTTTGACTAATATGACCGATCAATGTGACAATGCCTAATTCCAAGAAAGACATATCTTGTTTAAGAAAAAGAACACATCTAATAAAGTTTGACTGATTGACCATTGTTGATAAAGCACCTAGCTATAGGAAAGACATATACCGCTTAAGGTGAAAGACAAGATCAAAGATAAAGTCTAATCTCAGGAAGGACACATCTTGATAAAAGACAAGAGATAGGACCAAATGAGACTAACAACATAATGCCCCATTCCAATACAAGACTAATGACCCAATTGATTGATTGACAATTAAGGTAATTGATTGATTGAAGATAAAAGATTTTGCTAGATGTGTTTGTTTATTGATTCATGATTTGGTTTGAATGATGATTACTTGTGGAAAAAAAAGACAAACAACATAATGCCCCATTCCAATACAAGACCAATGACCCGATTGATTGATTGATAATTAAGGTAATTGATTGATTGAAGATAAAATATTTTGCTAGATGTGTTTGTCTATTGATTCATGATTGCTTGCGGAAAAAAAAAAAATAGACTCGACAAACCCTAAAGGACTGACCTAGGGCCTCGAGGGCTCATCGATTGATGGCCCTTGCCTACGTTATACACACAAAGACCTTGTAGTTCGACGTGATTTGACCTTTTTGTACTTGACAAAGGACCAAACCTAAAAGGACTGACCTAATGTCTCAAGGGCCCATTGAGGATGAGCCTTGCCTACATAGCAAATGCATAGAGACAACGTAGTTCGACCATTCTAGCATAACTGACTTAGACCCTGACTTCGACTCTTTTTTTGGAGGTTTTTGATATTTTTTGTTTTTTTTGGATTTTGATGTTTAATGATTTTCTTTTAGATTTTTGATGGTTTTTATGATTTTTTGGGATTTTTATGGTTTTATGATTTTTTAGGATTTTTGATGGTTTTATGATTTTTTCGAATTTTTGATGGTTTTTATGATTTTTTTAAGATTTTGATGTTTTATGATTTTTTTGATTTTTGATGTTTTAAAAGGTTGACACCATGCGTTGGATCCCATGAAGATGTAAGTCAAGGATTTTTCCCCAGTCGGGTATAGGGCTAATTTATTATGGGCTAAAGGGGAAAGCGGTGGACGAACGCCAAGGATGATCATGAAGGCAAAGGATACTAAATGTTGATTGTTCTCAGACCATGGTAAGGATGACAAAGCTTTATTATGGACGTGTGACATGTGCAAATGGATGAGCTAAGGATGGAAGACCAAGTGGAGTGATAGTAGACAGAGGAGCATAGATTGACTACACATGACACCTGTTTGCCAAGTTTTCACCATGGTACTTATCCAAAGCGCCATCAAAGTGGTTTTCACTTTTGGACGAATTATTTCTCTTTACTATTTTTTTTATTTTTTTGTTGTCACCAAGATGCCTATTTTCCAGGTTTTCATCAAGGTGACAATTTTATTTTATTTTTGTATTTTTTGACTTTTTGAAGGGATACTATGAGAATTAAGTGTAGTACTTGCGAAGGTGCATGTTGTTGATAGGTTCAGGCAATGGTTCACTGTCAAGAGTAGAGAGTTGATAAGCACCATATCCATATATTGTTGTGATGATGTAAGGGCCCAACAATTAAGTTCAAACTTTTTGGGCTTTTCTCAATCTGTCTAATTCTTCAGATTTTATTTTAGGACTAAGTCACCAATGTCAAAGCTTCGAGGTTGGAAATTCTTATTGTATTTGCATCAAAGGTGATTTTGATATGCTTCTAAATGTGTCAAAGCATTATGTCTCTTTTCATCTAGTAACTCTAGCTTGTGTAGACGAGATACACGATATTCTTCTTAATCAAGCAATCCTTGCATAGAGACTCATAGGGATGGTAACTCGACCTCAATAGGAAGTATTACTTTAGATCCAAAGACAATGGAATACAGAGTGGCTCCCGTAGGGGTGAAAACACTGGTACGATAGGCCCATAGAGTAGGATTGAGTTGGAGGTGTCAGTCACGGCCAATGTCATTGATAGTCTTCTTTAAGATTTTAAGAATGGTCTTATTAGATGCCTCAGCTTGGCCATTACCTTGGGGGTAGTACAGGGTAGCAAAATGGTGTTGGATATGAAATTTTTCACAAAGTTCACGGACATCATGATTCTTAAAAGGGCGACATTGTCTGTAATGATGGACTGCGGGATACCATTGCAATGTATAATGTAATTCAGGATGAACTTGGCTATCTACTTTCCAATGATGTAGGTCATTGGGATGGCTTTGATCCATTTTTCAAAGTATTCAGTAGCAACAAAACTTATGTCCATTTACAGAAGTGGGATGGATCTTTCCTACAAGGTCAAGTCCCCATTGAGGAAATGGCCATGGCGATGTAAGCGGTTGTAGTTCCTGAGCTGGTGCATGTATAAGATCTCCATGAATCTAACACTGGTGACATTTCTTCATAAAGTGATAGGCATCACGTTCCATTGTAAGCCAATAATATCCTGTCCTCATGAGATTTTTAGCTAGGGTTGGACCAACAGAATGAGCTCCACATATACTGTGATGTACCTTTTGTAAGGATGTTTGTGCTTCATTTGAGTTAAGACATCGAAGGAGGGTGTTATCTAGGCTACGGTGGTAAAGGGTATCTCCGATGATGGCATATTTGGATGCTTGTCAGATAAAGGTTTTGCATTGGTTGAGGGACAATTCAAGAGGGATAATTTGGTCATGCAAATAACTGTAAATGTATTTGTACTAGGGAGATTTGAGACCAACAAGTTCACACACAAGTTTAGTTTCAAGGACATCGAATGCGGGGATCAATAGTTGTTCTACCAAGAACTCATATTGTGATGCATTGTTAGGAATTTCCAAGAGAGATCTAATTGTAGCCATTATGTCAGCTTCTTTGTTCTAGATTCTTGATATCTGCTTGAAGGTAATGGCATCAAAGTATAGTCTGAAACTATCAACCATGCACTTGTAGGGCATCAATTTCTCATCCTTGGTATCATAATCATCATTAACTTGCTTAATCACTAACTGAGAATCACCATAGAATTGAAGATCCTTGATTTTCCATTTTATTTCCACTCAAAGTCTTGTCAATAATGCTTTGTACTCAACTATGTTATTAGTGCATGGAAATGCTATTCAAAATGACTTGGGAATGGAATCTCCTTGAGGTGTAATGAACAAAATTTTGGCTCCTAAACTGTGACTTGTGTAAGACCCATCAAAGTACAGTTTCCATGTTGTTGGTGTGTCTATGACAAAGATTGATTCATCTGGGAAATTGGATATCAAAGGATGATTTGCCTTTATTGGTGCATTTGCAAGTTGATCAACTATCACTCATCCTTTTATTGCTTTTTGGTCAACATACTCACTTTCATACTCACATAGGATCATAATCCACTTAGCTAATCTTCTTGTCAAAGCTGCTTTGCTGAGAAGATATTTCAAAGGATCAATTTTGGCAATCAGTTTTGTCTTGTGATTCAACATGTAATGTCTCAATTTCTATGCTACAAATACAACTACTAGACATGCTCATTTAATAGGGCTATAGTTCAACTTATATCTGACTAAGGTGTGACTAATATAATGAATTTCTCATTCTTTACCATTATTGTCATTCTGTGCTAACAATGCCCCCAATGCTAATGTAGTTGTTGTCACATACACTATCAAATGTCTTCCATCAATCAGAGGCATAAGAACTGGTGGAGTCAGTAGATAATTCTTGATCTAATCAAACGCTTCTTGGCATTTCTCTATCCAATTAAAGGGAATTCCTTTTCATAACAGATGTTGAAATGGATGGATCTTGTCTGCTAGCTGAGTAATGAACCTACAGATTGATTGTAATCTTCCCTATAATGTCCTTAACTAACTGATGTTGGTTGGTGGTGGCATGTCCAAGATAGCTTTGAATTTCGCTGGATCAACCTCTATTCCTCTGTGGGAGACAATATATTCAAGAAGTTTTTCGGATTGGACCCCAAAAACACATTTCTTTGGATTTAACCTGAGTTTGTACTTTTCAAGTTGTATGAAAATCTTATCCAAGACTGTTAGGTGACCACTTCATTCTAGAGATTTTGAGAGAAGATCATCAACATAATCCTCCATAAGCACATGCATGTAATCATGAAAGATAGTAGTCATGGCTCTCTGATATGTAGCTCCAACATTTTTAAGTCCAAATGGCATGACATTCCAACATAAAGTTCCCCAAGCGCATGTGAAGGTTGTCTTAGGTTGATCTTCAGGAGCAATTCTTATATGATTGTAGCTCGAGAATCTGTCCATGAGTGATAGCATTTCATATCTAGTAGTGAGGTCCACTATGATGTCAATATTTGGTAAAGGAAAATCATCTTTAGGACAAGATTTGTTAAGATCTCTGAAATCCGTGCATACTCTGATTTGACCATTTGGTTTGGTGATAGGAACAAGGTTTGATATCCAATCTGTGTAATCAATAGAGCATATGAACCCAACGTCCAAGAGTTTCTTTAATTCTACCTTGACCAATAACACAATCTGCAAGTGCATTTTCCTTAGATTTTGTTTATATGGTTTGGCATTTGGTAACAATGTAGGTGATGTAAAAAAGCTCGGGATCCAATCCAGGAATGTTAGCATATGACCATGCAAAATTAACTTGTATTTCTAAAAAGAATGTTGTAAACTTAGGCTTTTTTAGTGGTGTTCAAAGAGGCTACCAACTGTATGATTCTAGAATTGTCTTGTGTTCCAATGTTCACTTCTTCTGTTTCTTCTATAAGCAATAGTGATCTCTCTTGATCTATAGGGAGACTGTCCAGTCCTCCATCCTCAGGCACCTTAGAGAATTTTTCACCTTCAGATACGTCCTTTATTTTTACTTTTTCACGATCAGCAGGCACCTTTTGATTTTCACTTGAAGACCTATTATTTTATTTTTATTTTCACTTTTGCGACTAGAGAAAGGACAACCTCACCAAAGTATGCCGCACAATTGAGTTTTATGGCAAAGCCAACCTTATGATCCCCACTTGGTATTCCTTCACGAAGTCCCATGAACTCAACAATTGTTTCATTATTCTTGAATGTGTCCAAACTTGGTGGTTCTTCTTGATCCCAATCTATGAGTTGCAGGTAGACAAGGGGTAAGCCATCATTGGTACTGTCAAGGGTCATGGTGTAGGCAGATAGGGTAAAGATAGATAGGGTAAAGACAGAAGTAGAGTCATCAGGTTCCGAAGAGGTGTCCAATCGATGGTTTCCCAGAAGTGTTTGATCCATTCTTCTCTTTTCAAGGGGACCTTTTGACAGGGACTTCACAGGTTTTGCGGGGAACCAATTGTAAGTATTTGATTGAATGTTTCTTCAAGGGGAGGCTTGCCAAGTTCTCTAAACATTTTGTCAAGGTCCATGCTAATAGTGGAGGATAAAGAATCCCATTCATACTCATTGGAATTGGCATCAAAGTCCCAAGATTCCTCGAATGTCTCGATCTAATTTGAAGCATCAACAACCTCACTCGAAGGTAACCCAATACCCCAAACAGTCACTTTTACTGGTACCAACCCCAAACCTTGGTGTTTTAGTAATTTAGGAGGCTATAAGGGTTCCAACATTCCTTGTTTCCATCATATCCTTGTCGTTTCATTATTAGGAATCCTTTTGGATGTTGTTCATCTAGCAATTTCTTAGGTTTAATGTCCTCCTCTTCTTTATACAACCATGTGAGAATGTGGTCATCTAAAGACTCTTTGGCTAGCTTCCCCCATTTAGTGAAGGTGGTGGTGGGATTATGAATGATGACTTTAGGCTACATTTGATGTAGTTTTCCATAAGACTTTGTCAATTTAGTTAATTTTCCAATGAAAAAGAGACTCTTCATGTTGTATTCTTTGCATCCTTTATATTCAATCTGGATCTTGGGTGAGGAAGGTGTGGTAAATGTGGTGGATGATTTTACAAGGGTAGATGGATCAATGTAGTGAGATGGAGTGGCGGATGAGGTGGAGGATAAGGCCTCTCGATTGATGGGCACTTGAAATTCAATAGTTCCTTTCAGGTTTGTGCAATACTGAAAGGGATTAGGGTCAACCAAGAATAGTAATTTTAGTGCCATTATGGGGAAATTTGAGACATTGATGGTAGGTGGATGGGATAGCCTTCATGGCATGAATCCATAAGCAACCAAGGAGAAGATTTTAATGTAAATCTAGATCCAAGACATAAAACATTGTGTTCTATATTGTTGGACCAACTCTTACAAGAAACAAAATTACTCCTCGAGCAAACGCTCGACATCATCATAAGCTTTGATCACAATTTTCTTGGTTTGGTCTATGTAATTCTCAGAGTATCCCAATGCTTTTACCAATTTTAGTGAGCAAATTTTTAGACCTGCTCCACTGTCTACTAGGACTCGTTTGATCTTATGTTTATTAATGCATACTTCAAGGTATAGGGCATCATTATGATCAGATTTTTGTGTAGAAAAGTCTTGTTCAGAGAAGGTGACATGGTGCGGCATAGCTAGGTATCCAACCATGGCCTGAAATTCATTGACATCTAGATTGGCGAGTATGGATGCTTCTTACAAGGCTTTATCAAGGATAGCTCTATGTTGTGGTGATATGCGAAGGAGTTCCATAATGGAAATTTGTGTGGGAGTCTTCCCTAGCTAATATAGGAGATTATACTAGCTTTTTGGTTGTGGATTAGAAGGAGGCCTTGGAAGAGTTATTTTGGCTCTATGAGTGGTGACCGCACATTCTGAACTTGGCTTGTTTATGGTAATGGTGGAAATGCGATCATCAAAGGGTCTTACATTAAGGATGATAGTGTTGTAATCATGTTTGATGGCGGCATAATTGGAATTATTGTCATTCCTTGAACTAGAGGCTTTTCCTTTGTCATGGTCTTGCAAGGGAGTTTTAAATATGCTATGATCAACATTGGTTTTTCCTTGTGAATCACCTATCGAAATGGTTTCGTTTTCAAAAAGGTCTCGGATGATATTTTTGAGTGTCCAACATCTAGATGTTTTGTGTCCTTTTCCACGGTGATATTCATAGTATTCATCTTCTTTCCACCAATCGGGTTTGATTAATAAGGGTTCATAATTTTTGATATCTGGTAGTTGGATGACATTAGATTGCAAAAGATATTTTAGGATTGATTCAATGGGTTCATCTAATTGGGTGTATGTTCTCTTAGCATGTGGAGGACCTCTACGTTGTTGATTGTTTTGGATTGTGTTCAATGTTTGACCCTGACTTTGTGGTTGGGTACTTGATGAGTTTAATGAAGAAGGACCTTTGAGGTGAATGGTTGGACCTTTGGTTATCACTTTAGCGTCAACAACTTCATCATTTGTGACATTCTTGTTTTATAACCAATATTTGCTTTTGTCATTATTGGGCTTTGGAGTCTCTTTGTGTACTTTGACTAGTCCTTTTAAGACAAGACCTTTTTCGATAAGGACACCTTTCTCAAGGATTTCATCAAAATTTGTGCAACATTGGATTTGAATTCGACACATCAATTCACCATTAAGGTTTTCCACAAACATGGTGACCAGTTGTTTCTTAGGAATGTGACAAGGTAACTTGCTAACCAAACTTCGCCATCTTTGGTAAAATGAGGTAAGTGACTCCCCTTCTTCTTGTTTGGTTGTGCATAGTGTTGCAAGGGTGACATATCACTTTCAATGTTATAGGCAAAGTGATTAATGGATTTATCAACCATCTCACCCCATGTTCTAATCCTTGGAGGAAGACGTGCAAACCAATCTAGGGTTGGCCCTGTGAGACTTCGGGGAAATAGTCTCATCAAGTACGATCATATGTGACTTCCATACATGACGTATTAAATTCTCTTATGTGTTCTACTGGATCTCCTTTCCCTTTGTACTTAGGTAAAGGTGGTGTTTTGAAGTGAGGGGGAAAGGGCGGCATGTACAAATTTTTGTCGAGTGGAAAGGGGCACAATTCCTCCATGGAATAGGTTTTCTTGTTGGTTCCAAATTGCATGTTTGTCATTTGTTGTTGGATAGTCTGTATTTGTTGCATTAAAGTATCTGCGAGAGATGGTGTTGTATCGGTTTGATTTGGTGCCATGGTGTTGGTGTTGAGGTCATATGTCGGATTTGGATTGGGATTGGTATTTTGAGGCATGGGACCTTGGTTACCATATTGATGTGTGTTGTTTTGGTTTGGAGTGAAATTGGCACTTACATTTGTCCCAAAGGTCATGCATGTGTTTGGTATAGTGTTTTGAAATTGAGGTGTAGGTCCTTGATTTGTTCCTTGGATTTGATATGTTGGTCCTTGATTTGTGTTTTGGAAAGATGGTGTAGGTCCTTGATTAGCATTTTAAAATGATGGTGTAGGTGCTTGATTAATGTTTTGAAATGATGGGATAGGTCCTTAGATAATGTTTTGAAATTAATGATGGAATAGGTCCTTGACTAATGTTTTGGTTTGGCACGCTCCATGGGACAATGTGAATTCTCCTAGATTGTTTGGTTGATTTTGATTTGATACGGGTGTGCTTTGAAATTGGAATGAGGTACCTTGGTTCGTGTTTTGAAGTGTAGGAGGACCTTGATTTGTATTTTTAAGGGTGTGGGACCTTGTGATATACGACCTTGATTTATGTTTTGAAAAAAGAGGATTTGGGAAGGTCTTACCCATAGAATTTGATGAGCTTCCAAATATGAGATTTTGTCCTTGTGTAGTCGCATAAGTCATTTTATTTTCAAGTGTAGAGATACTAGGGATATGTGTGGTAGTGGTTACCATGTTTTTTGTTGTTCCAAATGGTATGGTTGACATTTTTTGTGAAGATGGAATCCTTAATGCAAATGGATTTTGGGTATCGTCTTCTACAATGGTTGAGACATCAAAGCCTTGAGGGAGTTTGGCATCCTTTTTGGCTAGTGCATAGAAGAATCTATTAGGGTTGGCACCAACAATTTGATCAACCATGCTCAAAACTCTTGGGTTTGTTGGGTCTTGGTAAGCTCTTTCAATCTCTTCAGGGGTCAATTTCTTGTTGAATTCATCTAGGTTAGATTGTCAAATGTGTTGGTTTGGTCTCTTTGTGGTGTCTCTCTTTGTGGAGTGAATTGATTTGAATTAGATCCAAGGGTGGTGTCATGAAAGGGATCACTTGAGAAATCCATGTCCTTTCTTTTGGTTTGTGACCTTGTTTCAACCATGTGAGACTTGCAAATTGGAAGATAATGCAAGATGATAATGAAGCTAAATTATGTTTTTGGGATTTTTTTTGTTTTTTGAATATAAAGATGCAAGGTGATTATGACCAAAGGATGAAGCCAAATGACACTAATGGATGCAAAGGATACCAAAGTATGACCAAGGAAAATGATATGATGCTAAGGATGAGATGAAATTAAACTATTTTTTTGCATTTTTGGGATATGAAAGTGCAACTTAAGTGCAAGACTAAGGATTGATAGGATGATAATGAAGCCACGGTCAAAGAGGCTAATATGAATCTAAATAAGACTAAGATAATTCTAAGGATATGAATTCTAAAAATTTAAGACAAAGGATGGTAGCCTAGCTAATGTAGGCCCAAGATAAAAAACCCAAATGTCATTGACCTTTGTGATAATCAAGATGATAATTTTGACAAGGTTGAGTCTAGGCTAGGACACAAGCTTGAGACTCAAATTTGACTACGAGGATAATGACAAAGGTTGGTAAAATGAAAGATGAAGATCAATGACAACTTGGATAAGAAACCATGGATTTTCCAAAGGCTTGGGAGTCTTCCTATGTCTGCAATTTGAAAGGATAAGTGCAACCTAAGGTCTAGGATTAATTATGCAAGGTAAGGAGGAAACCTAAAATGTAATTTAATCCTAAATGGCAATGCTGGAATGGATTGGTAAAGATCTGCAAGTCTTAGGTTTAGGAGTTAGGGTCACTGTAAAAATGATTTGATTGAATTTTGGACAAGGATTTTGTGAATTTCAGATTATCAGGCAGTTGCGACATTATTTTCTTAGATGTGTCGTTTCTAGTTGCGGGTTGTTGTTTAGCAATTATGGTTTAGGTTATCAGTTGCGACTCTATTTCTGTAGATGTGGTTCAGGTTATCAATTGTGGTTTTTCAATGAGTAGTTGTGGCACAAAATTTTAGTTGTGGGCCTATTTTTGTAGTTGCAATCACAAAATGTTGATTTTACAGTTTTGATGGTTCTGACCTAGTTTTTGAGTGGATTTTTGACTTATTTTGATGAAATTTTATTTGGAAAACATAGAATACAGTCACAAACACTTGTTTTGGTCTAATTTTGGATGTGAAAAAGTTTGATTTTAAGATAAAACACTCATAGGCAACATGCACAATTCCTATGGTTGGCAAGGAAACCACCGGTTTATATCCCCACTTGGATTTCTCCAGCCACTTAAACAAGGTAGACAACTAGAGATTTGGTGGAATTGGCTCCCCCTTACATGACACTCACTTCTTGGGCTCACCAAGTCTCATTCCCCAAAGAGGAATTTATATCTCTACACATGCTTAGTGAAAACATGGGGTGGCTTCAGAGGTCTAACCTCTTGTGATCAAGGAGTGTATAAAAGGTTTTTGGCCACTTAAAAAATTGGTTCTTAGTAAGGGCATTCGTTCAAGGTGGCCATACATGCGGCAAGATTAGTTCAAGATTATGGTCAAATTGAAAACACAATTTTTTTATACCTATTAGGCAATTGTGTTGCTCGGCTTTAGTTGCGTCACTGTGTTGCGTCATGGTATATCACTTGCGTCATGATTTCAAATATTAAACTCCCACCCACATATGCGTTGTTATTTTTGAATTCTCATCTTCCCACCTAGTAGTTGCGTTGTTTCTCTTAGCAAATGCATCGTTTCTCTGCAGTTTCATCGTTGCGCATCTTAGTTGCGTCATTCAGTATGAAAATTTGTAAAAACAAAAAGAAAAGTTGTACGGATCCTAGAAAAAACTTGTCTTCACATCAATTTCACCAATGTAAGATGGGTAAAAATCATGTAGCCTAGATTTCAGTGACAACCACTACACTTCTAAGCTAAAACCCAATCTAAAACAAGAGAATACACAAAAATCATGAGGAAAATAAAACAATCAAATGAAAGCACTCCCCATGTTCAAAGTTGAATCACTTCCCATGTCTCACCTAACTCTTCTTTTGCAAATATTCCCTCAGATTTGTAGTAGAAATGTGCAAATACTTGCAAATTGTAAGCAAGAAATTCAGAGATAAGTGGTTGTTAAATCGAAAATGGAGGAGGAAGGATTTTTTTATAGACAAGCATTTGAACGGATGGTCAAGATCGAGCTTCTAGAAATAATCCAAGATCGATGGACGAGAAGACATGCAACACAAAAGAGTGGAGGTTACGAAATGAACAGTTAAGATTGAGAAGATGCTGAAGTCAATCGACGACTAAGATTCAAAAATGAGATAGTGGAGGGAGGTAATGGAGAAATTAAAAATTAAAATCATTTAATTCATGAGAAGGAATCTTTGACCAAGTGGAGGCATAAATAATTTATTTGAGGAAAAGGCAAGTGGGCATTTAATTAAAATGATTTATGCAACCATTTTAATTAAATAGGAGGAGATAAAAAAAGAGATATTAAATAATTAATTTGAATAAATTTTTTAATGAGGGAGAAATGTTAAAAGATAGTCAAATAATTTAAAATTTATTTGACTATAGAATAATCAAAAGATTAATGAATAGACAAACAATTAATAATAATTATTTGACTATAGACAAATAGTGAAAGGTAAATAATTAAATAAATAATTTATTTAGTTATTGAAGAAAAGGAAATTAGTGACACAATTAAATTTATTCAATTGATCATAGTAGAATATAGGTTAGGAGGTGAATTGTGGGCGGTAGGGTTAGTGACTTGCCACAGATTGTGGCAAGTCCAGCGATTGGTCGATGTAGGCCAAGGTGGTCGGGTGGCGACATCCTCATTGGATTTCATTGTGGCCTTTATAAGGTTATCATTCAGGGTGTTGGGAGGTTGATCAAGAGGACATGTTTTGATTCCAAAGGATTTTGATATGACGTTTCGCCTCAACTCTACGCGTACTCATTCACTGGAGTGATAGTGGCATCGACAGTGGCGAATGGTTTTAAGGCAAGCACATTGGTAGTGTACAAGGTAATAAAGGTGGCGTTCATTGCAATGCATTCCCATTTTGGTTTTGGGTGGTGTGGGTATCGTCTCTTTCTACCTGCATTTGTTTGAGTTTGAGTGTGGTTTTGGGTGTCTGCTTGGCCATGGTAGAACATTCAAAATTCATGGTGGAAATTTTTGTGGACTCGATTGTCTGCTTTGGGGCCGATACCCCCTTAGCTCTGGATTGCAAGGATCGTCAAAATGCTTTTAGGGAAGTTTCTGATCAGTGCTTAAAGTGCATACTGCTCAACATCGACCCATTGACGATAGTGGCTGTGAAAATGGTTCTTGGCAAGGGGCACCTGGAGCATAAGGAGTACTTTCGTGCTAATTTGCAGGTGGTGTCGTGGCTCTTGGCCGCCATCTTGGATAATAGGGTTCCTAAGGCAGAAGATAGAATATTAATGGGAAAATTGTTCAAAAAGGAGTTGCTTGGTGGCTTGGAGGAGGTGCTCTAGGTGGCCATTCTTGGCAAAGGTGCACTGTGTCCATGTGATATGGAATTGGTGAAGAAACCATGTGAGGTGATTTGAATCTTTTCTTTTCTTTTGGATTTAAAAGGGATGGGTCTAGTGCGTTATCAAATGATTGTGGCTATCACAGTCCTCTTCCTTCAAGAAGGTTTTCCATTTGGTTGAGGTTAGTGATCTGGAATGGGTGAAAGAATTCAACGCCTTTGCGAAAGTAAACAACTTCTTGTAAATTTTATTGCTTTTAGTGTTTTTGTGTGGGGTTGGTGGTTTCGGGTTTCCTCTCAATCCTGTATCGTCTGGTTTTGAAGCATGGTAGGGTTTTGTTTGCTTGAATTTTTGTATTGTTCGGGGGTTTTGTCAAAATTGATTTTTTGAATAAGTTTTTGGTGTTGATGGATGGGGTTCTAGTGTAGTCTTGCACCATTCTGGCTTGCTCTCATGGGGTTTGGTTTGGTTGGGTGGTTTAGTGGTCTTTTTTTGGTTCAACACCCTTCTTCCTACGATTGTAAAAGTTCTTTGCAAATCAATACAATTATCCTTACAAAGCAAAAAAATGGTTAGGAGGTGAATTAACTAAATAATAAAATTATTTAATTAATAGGGGAAAACGATCAAAGATAGTTAAATAATTAAAATTATTTAATTATGTGGAGAAGAAGACCAAGAAAAATGACGCTCGTAGACCAAGACATTTTTTAGTGTCTATAGTTGTTGCCAGTCCTATCTGTACGGGAAGCTTGATGGTTCCTTCTAAATTTCTTTCGAGGTCATCATAAGCCCTTATAGTGATGGTTTTGCCTTTGTCAATTACATAATCAGAATACCCTAGTTTTTTAACAAATTTCAAGGTGCAAATGTTTAGACTTGCACCGTTATCTATCAATACTCTTTTGACTTTATATTTGTGGACACCAACCTCTATATAGAGGGCTTGGTTGTGGAACGATTTCTATGGAAGGCCTTTCTTAGAGAAGACTAAATGATGAGTGGCCGTGATTTTGCCAACCATGGCTTGAAACTGATCAGGATTGAGGTCATCAGGGACTGATGCTTCCAAAGCTTTCTCTAGTATTTCCTTATGCCTAGGTGATAATTTCAATAGGTCTAGGATGAAGATCAAAGTGGGGGTCTTCTTTAGTTGTTCCACACTACTATAGTCATTAGATGACTTAGTTGTGGGTTTAGGTGGGGCTCCTTGTATTGTGACTTTCCCTCGACAAGTAGTTACATTACATTTGGAGTCCTTGCCTCGTACAGTTAACACATTGACCCTAGTATCATCCGTCTAGGAGAGGGTACCTAGGATGGTGTCACCATAGGTGTAGTTGGCGTTGTGATAGTCTTGTTCTTTCCCTTTGTCATTTTTCTTAGCATGGTTAGGAATTGGGTTCGTGTAGATTTGGAGGTCTTTGTTTCCAGGGCAGTGTTCTATATCAACTTCTCCCTTGTCGATTAAGTCTTGCACTATATGTTTAAGTCTCATGCAGTTATTCATTGTATGTCCCTTGATCTTGTGGAACTCACATAAGTCTTTTTCATTATACCATGGTGTTTTAAAACTTGGCTCTTCATAGTTTGTGCGCTCATTGACTTTGATGAGGTTTTTTTGAACTAATTTGTGCATATTGTTTCAAGTGTTTCTCCTAATTGAATAAATTTCCTCCTTGGTTGGTTATATTATCTTTGTTGTCCTCCTTGATTTGTCTATTGGTTATCCGATTGATTATTTTGGGGATAGTTGATTGATTGTTTTGTACGTTGTTGGGAGTGTAACTCATTTGTGCAACTTGGGTTTTGTTTTGCGGTCCATTGGGATTTTGTACATTCCATACAACTCTAGCATTGGTCTACTCCATCGTTGGTAGCATTTTTTTTCTTGGCCCAAATTTTGGGTTTGTCATTTGAACTAGAAGGGTTTGTCTTTTTAGTTGTTTAGTTTAATGAATCCCCTTGCTATGAGAGATCTTTCAATGTTTAGTCCCTTTTCAAGAGTCTCTTAAAAGTTATTGGGGCACAACATGGTGAGTTGGTAATTGATTTCTACTTGGACATTGGAAAAAAAGATATCCACTAGTTCTTTGTCAGGAATAGGCCACTTGTGCCTACTAGCTTTATGTCTCCATCTTTGTAGGTAGGATGTAAAGGATTCTCCTTGTGTTTAATCTTATAGAGGTCAGTGATGGTGACATCCTATTCTATGTTGAACGAAAAGTGATTCACAAACTTGTTAGTTAACTCATCAAAACTATTATACCTGGTGGTAGATGGGAGAACCATTCCATAGCATGACTAGTAAGACTGCGTGGAAAAAGTATCATTAGGTAGGAATAATTGTTTTTCACTTCCATGCAAGCTACCAAGAAATCTTGCACATGTTCTACCGAATCGCCTTTTCCCTTGTACTTATCAAATTTTGGTATTTCAAAATTTTTAGGGAAGGGGAGCATAGTAATAGAGTGATCAAAAGGGAACAAACATATATCCTATAGAGTGTAAGTATTCTTTGGTTTTCCAATCTGGATGTCTGATATCCTTTGATTTAGGGCTTGTAGTTGCATGCCTACCTCTTTGTTTGGTGCATTTGTTTGGGGACCTTGTGTGTAGTAGCCTTGTTGTCCCAAAATGTTTGTTTGGTTATAGGTTGGGTATGGTGGAGGTATAAGACCTTGGTAACCATGTTGGGTGGAAGGAGGATTAAGTCCTTGTTGATTGTAAGGAGTATTAAGTCCTTGTTGCATGAAAGGAGGATTAATTCCTTGTTGATTGTAAGGAGGGTTAAGTCCTTGTTGTGTGGAAGGAGGATTGCGTCCTTGTGTGAAAGGAGGATTTAGTCCTTGTTGATTGTAAGGGTGTTAAGTCCTTGTTGTATGAAAGGAGGATTAAGTCCTTATTGTGTGAAAGGAAGATTAATTCCTTGTTGATTTTGTTGAAGAGTACCTTGATAGTGTGTTGGGAGTACACCTTGCTATGGTTGATTCTGTTGAGGGGTACCTTGATAGTGTGTTGGTAGTATATCTTGTTGTTGGGATGAATTGTTTTGAAGGGCACCCTGGTAGTGCGTTGGTGGTACACCTTGTTGTTGGGATGAATTGTAATGAAGGGTACCATGCTAGTGTGTTGGTGGTACACTTTGTTGTTGGGACAAATTGTTTTGAAATTATATCTTGTTGTTGGGATGAATTGTAATGAAGGGTACCATGCTAGTGTGTTGGTGGTACACTTTGTTGTTGGGATGAATTGTTTTTAAGGTTACCCTGGTAGTGCGTTGGTGGTACACCTTGTTGTTGGGATGAATTGTTTTGAAGGTTACCCTAATAGTGCGTTGGTGATACACCTCATTGATTTGGTATGTTGGTTGAAGGATCAATATATGATGCATTTTGCGGTATGTATTGTCCTTATGATGGGATGTTACCTTGTTGTTCACCTGTTGGAAAGTTTCCCATGTTTTGCATATTATTGTTTTGTGGTATGTATTGAGTTGGACCCCCTTGATATTGTTGGGCCACTGTTGCTTGCTTGATTTGGGATGGTTTCCTAAACAAAGGGTTGTCCATTGGTTATTTTTTAGGTTGATCATTGCTTTGTGAAAAGATTGGTGGCATGTTTGGATTCTCCATTGGTTTGGGTATCTTTCTCAAAACTAATTTATCCCCTAAGGGAATGAGGCTAGGATCCTTAAGACCTAAACATTAAAGTATCTAAGTAGTTTAGCACCACTTTGTGCTAATTTGAAGAAGTAGGCATTTGGATCCTTTCTTAGTAGTTTGTCCATCAATTTAAGTACCTTGGGATTGTTGAAGTGTTGAAAGAATTCTTCCTCATCTATTTCTTCCTCACTATCCACGTCTTCTATGACCATGTCCTTGGGATTTTGGTTTGATCTTTCCATTATTTCTTGTTGTTTACAGATTAATTCCTCCTCACTTGGTGGTTGGTTTGGAGTTCCTTAAATGTGGGTTCCTTTCGAGGAGTTATAAGGTCACTTGATAACCTTATGGGTCACTTCCATTATTTGTGGTGTTTGATAGGGGCATACTAGAGCTGCTTTTGTTGGCTTCCATCTTTCTCTATGTTGGGATCTTGTGGTTGTCATAAACAAGTGCCAAGACTTTGCGAAAGTTGGTGATTTCTAACTTATGGAATGAACTAATGCTTTGTTTTTGGGATTTTTTGTTTTTTGAGTGCTTTGGAATTTTATGTTTTAAAAGGATGGTATCTATTGCCACACAGGAGGTGGTAATATGGGCCTTTCAACCGCAAGATCCGATTTTCGTTCCTCTTTGTCTAGGATATTAGCTATGTTTCTCCATTGAATTGGTGTTTTGTTTCTCTCAAATATGAAACTTCTCAAATTACTGATGATGTTTGATTTTTCACCTTCAATTTGCATGAGACTTGGTTGTATGATAGATGCCGTAAGATTTGGTTGTTGAACTAGAGTAGTTGAGCACCAAATGGTCATAAAGTGAATGATGAAGGTGTTTGGTGTTTTGATATGGTTTTCGTGATACTCAAGACCCTAAAGTTTGAGTGATGTTTTGGATCTCTTGGAAATAATGCTATTTTTTAGACTCAAAATGTTGAAAACCTAGAATGATATTTCAATTTGATTTTCTAGAGGATATGTTGTGAAGAATCTACTTGAAGTAGCCTTAAGGTTCAAGCAAATGTTGATATCTTAGAATTTTGAGTGAAGGAATAATTCAAGGTTGTGTTTTGATTTTGAATCCTAAAACTAGGTTGGTGTGTTTGATCGTGCAAAGGGATATGGACTAATGTGAATATGACATGTTTTGGGAGTCTAACTGTTTTCATTCTCCTAAGATTTAACCAGTTTAAGATCAATTTCTGATTTTCACTAGAAAGTAAGGCAAAAGCAGTAATCTTAGAACAACAGAGGTAATTTCTATCAAAAGCGGCCAAATTTTGGTCAACTGCGGCCAAGTCTGAAGGACAACTATGGTAGAATTTCTCAAAAGTGGCTTTTGTTTGTAATTTTTCTAACTGGTGACCAGTAAAAGCAAAAGCAACATTTTTAGTCAAAAGTGACCAGATTTTAGGTCGACTACAACCATAAGTTAAGTCAACTATGGTAATCTTAGGATCAAAAGCGACAATTTTGAGGTTGACTATGTTTAGTTTTGCAAAAGCAGTAGGTTATTGACAGTGACTGTCATAATCCAGAGAGAAAAAGCGTCCTATTTTTGATCAATTACGGTATTCTTAAGGTCAACAACGATAAAAACAACAACAATAGCAGTTTATGTGCAGGTTTGTTTTTCTAGTTTTTGTGTTGGTAGTAGTTTGGATAAATTTGTAGATTTGATATCTCGTTTTGATCTGATTTGAAAATTTTGGCAAGTAATACGATACAACACAACAATCAAAACTATTTGACCCTAAATGTCTATAACTTAAACAAGTTTCTTTCCACAAAAGCTCAAAGTTTGTGAAAGTCAAAATACTAAAGCTATAGTTCCCAATATTGACTTTGTTCTTAATGTGACTTGAAATGCAATCCTAAATATTTAGAAACCTTTAAAGATATTTGTTTAAGATATCTTTTAAGGAGTGTAAACATAGGGCTCTTTTCAAAGACATTCACACCAAGTCCAAAGGGTTTGAGTTTCGATAACCATGTTCAATGCTTGTTTTGATATGTTCATTTTAAATCAAGCAAATTGTTTGATGCCCAAAGTAACTGAGAATTTTGGCAATTTCGTGAAGACAATTTACAACCTAGAGATAGGCACACTCTTAGGTGGGCTTACCTCATGCCCTGAAGGGATGATTTTACATGCAACTTATGGAGAGTGTTTTCATCTCAACCATAAATTAGACTTGGTAAGTAACTTCTCGGAAGCAAAGTTTTGATGCACCACTTTCGAATAATGTTTTGGCTAAAAATGTTCCCTCTACTACATTAGTTCTTAGTCATGCTCAGGGGATCCAACGCTTTGCTAGTGTCCAGTAAGCCACTCAAGGATTTAACCAACTTACTTAGGGCTTTATATACACAATGGTACCTCCCTTTCATGAATGACATTGGCAACAAAGTATTCGCTGATTAAGTCGTTTGACGTTTAGCCTTGACTATTTATATAGCGGCTTAAGTGAAAAACCGCTTTGAGTCACCTTTGAGTTCTCCAACGCGAAATGTGTCTCAAAGGCAGACCCTCTAAAGGTAATGCTTTTGAATTAAAACAAGTGTGAAACTCAAAGTGCTTTTCCTCACCCAAGATCACCAAAAAGATGTGAGGGGAGAGGATAAACACTTTGTTTGCCAAACACGAAAGACACAACATACAATCCATTACAATATTCTTTTTAAGCCCCTCGAGTAGAGCTATCAAAAATAAATAAATGAAGTGTAAACAAGATAACAATTTTTTTTTATGTGCAACAAATTTGAAGTGTTATGGATTTCAAACAAATAGATAGCAGTATGCAAGTCAAAATGTATTTGTCTAGTTTTAAGAATCAACTTGAGTGTTTCTAATAACCTTGTCTTAATGTGGTCAACAAAAAGAAAGATCGTACGTTCTTTAACGAGAATGAAAGCGTTTGGTCCAAAATAAAGCATTCCATTTTATGAGCACCAAAAATGAAGTGTTTGTTCTAATCTATGAAAACTTCTGAAAGTTCTTTTTAGAACACCAAATTGAAAGTGTTCAAGTTGTGGGGTTTATTTGTTAAGCACCAAATCAAATTTTTTTCCTAAACTAGAAAGCTTTTGAAAAGTTATTTTTAAAGCACCAAATTGAAAGTGTGCAAGTTGTGGGGTTCATTTTTATAGTACCAAATCGATTTTTTTTCTCTAAACTAGAAAGATTTAAAAAAGTCTGACTTGGATTTTTCGCCTTCTCTGCAATAAAAATGTTAGTTGTTCTTGGATAAACACATGCCATGCTCCTAAAAATCCTGCAATGTTTAGCAACTTTGAAACATTCAAAACAAGCAACCATTAGCGTTAGAAATCAAAAAATCACTTTGCAGATTTAAATTAAAGAACACAGAGCAAAAGCATAAATTTAATAAAAAATGGCCCTGTTACTTTCAACAAATGCGGTTATTATGATCAAAAGTGGTTTTGATAGGTGCAACTGCGGTCCTAATTTTTGAAAGCAACCTTATTTCTTAATCAAAGGCAGTTAAAAAAATCAAAAGCAGTTGAAAAAAAGGCAACTGCGGTCGAAATGAAAAAATGATCGTGTGAGGTTTCTATAGCGTTCGCATAAATATTTTTCAAACGTGTTTCTAGAAAATGCATCTGCGTTTCAGAACTTGCAACTGCTCAATTAAAACTCATAAAAACATTAGTGTTAAGGACTATAGTCCCACCGGACGTGCCAAAATGTGTAAGGGGGAAATCGATAGGTGTAAATAAATCAAAATGAATGAATTAAACTATTTTAATTCAAGATTCATACCCATTACTCATGAAATGAATGATATGAGATTATTGAATTCAATGAACTAAAACAATACAATCAAAGAACATACAAAGAATTCAATTAACTAATATCGTTACCCATCTCATGTTGAAGTGTATTTGCAAATCATGTTGGATCGTTGTATCAATGTGAAGCCTCCATTTATGCGTTGCAAAAGCTTCAAATGTGCGTTGATGTTGATCAAAGATGTGTGTAAAAGCTTGTGTGAAATAGATTGTCAATTCGACATTACTTCGTTGTGCAAAAGATGTCAATTATCCGATCATTTTTTAGGATGAAGAGGATTGTTATATAGATTTTACAATTTGAGATTAACGATCGAGATCGCGCAGTAGAATATCCTGATCAATGGTTCAAATTGTTGAGAGGAATTAGATGGGAAGAATTAGTGGATTTTGATTATGTAATCGATGTGATTAATGAAATAAATTTGAGTGTTTAGTGGAATTAAGGAAATAGATTGCCTAATCTGTGGAATTGAGGAAATCAAGTTGAGCCTTTAGTGGGATTGAATAACAGATGAATCAGTTAGTCAATCGGAGTGAGCAATCGGGAGATCGTAATTTGCTTCATCATGAAAGTGGGTGAGGGTAATTAATTAATTAATCTTTTTGAGTTGAATGTGCAAATCATGTTTGACTTTTACAAACAAAGTTGTATTTGTTTATTTTGACCTTTTTGAATGATGTTTGAATAATTTATTTAATTATTCAAGTTTAGGGGTAAGTGATTTAATTAAACTATTAAGTGGAAATAATTTAATTGATTTGGGAGAATAGGCTAAATTAACGACATAATTAAATAATTGATGTTATTTAATTAATCAAGAAGAATAAAATTAGATTAGAATAATAATAAAAATGATGAAAAAAATGAATTAATTAAATAATATAATATTATTCAATTAATAGAGGAAATTAAGGTTTTTGATGTAATTGATGTGAAATACAGTGATATTAAGTGATGATGATGTTGATAATGAGAAAATATCATTTAGGAAGTATTACCTCACGACAAGTACTAATAAAATGGTCAACAAATACATTTAAATTTTGAAAATAGATCTAATTTAAATGAAAAACATAAACCTAAAAATAAAATTAAAACTGAAAAAATTAATGATTAAACTCTATAATTAGATTTAAGACACCCTAATTAAAATAGGCAACTGTATTTATGTATTTATTAATTTTAGTTGATTCTGAATTTGAAATATGCATTGCAGAAAAGGGTATCGGCATGCAATTTTCTTAAGATGAGTGGAAACTTTGGGCAGAGAAGAGCAAATTAGGTAGTCGAAGCAAAACCGCTCTAGTTTGAGTTTGTAGTGTGTATCCAGCAGAGCAGAACATCTCAAGAGGCTCGCCCGTCCCTCAGAATGGAAGCTTGAATAAAGCCGCTTCTTAGTCAAATGGTGAGTTGGTCTCTAAACCATATGTTATTTACGCACGATTCGATTGGGTGTTTTTCAAGGTTGTGATTGAAAAATGGATGTATACAGGCAACGCCATTGGTTGTAGGGTTAGCAGTTGCCGCTGCTGCGCTAGCAGGGCGATATGGCATACACGCTTGGCACGCTTTCAAGACTCGCCCCATTACTCGCAAATTCTACGAGGGCGGATTTCAACAAACCATGAGCAGGAGAGAAGCCGCTCTCATTCTCGGAGTCAGGTATTTTCCTTCCTTCAACCTCTTATGCTTGGACTTAGTTATTTTCCTTCCTTCAACCTCTTATGCTTGGACTCAGCTATTTTCCTTCCTTCAAACCCGCATCTCTACTATACCATAAATGCCTCTTATGACATAAACACCTCTGCCTTAACAGAGAAAGTGTCAGCGCGGATAAAGTGAAGGAGGCGCATAGAAAGGTGATGGTAGCGAACCATCCAGATGCCGGTGGCAGCGATTACCTTGCCGCAAAAGTCAATGAAGCCAAAGACGTCCTGCTCGGAAAAACTAAAAATACTGGCTCGGCATTTTAGTACACAATTCCTTTTTTCACATATCATACAAGGGGACTTAGCTTTCGCTTCCAACCACAGAACTGAATTTTTGTGCCATCAGTCATTGTTGTATCATGGTTTATAATCTTATGTGCAACGGGAGTTTTATATCATTTGCTTCCAAAAGCAACTTGACTCCAGCCTATTCAATAAACTATTGGCCAATCTATGGACTTTATCATTTGTTATTTCATGCTACACTCGATTTTATTACTCGAGTGTTACAAAATTGGAATTTATACATGCGAGTGTGATGCATCGTCAGAATACAAGGACTGGAAGCGTGCATTATCCATATATACAATTCCCAATTGGAGGGCTCAACAGACTGTGATCAATATTTCTGCTTTTGTTTTTTCATTATTATACGCGTATGTTTGCCAAGTTGTGGGTTGCCTCATTATATAGTGTAGGGATTTGAACTTGTCTTTCTCTTTAACAATGCATCACTATGCCATTGTATCGCAAGCCCTTGGATAACTGAACTTTCTAGGTATTGAGAAAACATTCTTCAAATTCCACAAGGGTCTGAGTCTCTCCTGCCATGTTCTTGGGAAATGACATTATGGTTTTATTTTATCATCCTTTTCCAAACTTTTCCTTGCTTCTGTTGGGTATATATGCTACTCCTGAAGAGTTTGGGTTTTCAGCCTCTGCTTCTTTGCTTTGTTAATTTTATTGTTTCAAAATGTTTACTTGCTGTGATCTTGCACTTGCAGTTCTTCATTTGGAGGCTTCAATTCTATTTTTATGGAGACCTCATAATTCCTTTGCCTTAGATGCTGATATTAACCTTTAAGTCCTTTTATGTGGTAGCTTGAAATTCTTTTGACCTTTTACACTTTTGTCTTTTTAGCATTCGATTCTCATTCCAAGATTTTCGGTTTTTGCTTTCAGCATCTCCATTCGCATGGTTTCTAAATAAATCAAAATAGTTGCATCGAAATATAGGGTTCTTAAATTCATAATATTCTAGCTGATTTTTTTTAATTCTTCTAGGTATTGCCAATAAACTCCACACAGGTCTACATCTCTCCTGCCATGTACTTGGGAGATGGCATTATGGCTTCCTTGAGGCCTTTATTTTCTAAACTGACCTTTATCTGCTGCTAGGAATATCTGCTATGCCCAAAGAGCTTGGGTTTTCAGTCCTTGCTTCTTTGCTTTGCTAGTTTTAGTGTTTGAAGGGGTCCACTTTATGTGATCTGGCATTCACCATTCTCCTAGTTCCTGTGCTCTAACTTATGGGTTATACTGGGTCTCGTGATCCTCACTTCAATTTCCAAGGTTATCTCCACTGCTTGCCTGCATTTTCTGTTCTATTGAGCTCCTACTTGAGCCCTGATTGTTCTAGTTTGACTTGTGACAACCCAGTCCAATTTTGATTTTTCTCTGTAATACCCACTTTGAGATGTTTGACTTCACAAGTTCATGGTGGGTTAATGCTTTGAAGGTTTTGATGTGGCCAATACCTGATGTTACAATATGTGGGTCTGTGTGCGCAAACTCTTTGGTTGGATATATAGAGGTGGCATTAATGTTCTTCTACTCTTAGAAAAACTCTTGGGTTTTTTCCTCATGTGATTGGTATTAAAGTCTGAATCATCAGGACCACATGCCTCCAATTATTGGCATGTCTGCTGTGCTGGAGAATTTCTGTGCAACTAAGCTATTAACTCAGGTGTTCTAACAAGCATAGGTTAGTGTTTGAATGCCAAGCTTAACCAGCTCAAATTCAAATCATATGCCAAGACGTGTTGTTAGTGGGCATATGAGGCCATTTTGCTAGAATAGGCTTCAGTGCATTGAAAAGCTTCTCAAAGAAAAGCCGAACATTGCAAAATCTGGAGGCACAGTCCATGGTAGAAACCAAGCACACAAAGACCTGTTAGAGACATGGGTGCCCTTGTTTCTATTTCAGAAAAGAGGGGCTTTGTCTAAGCTTCATTATAGATCCAAAATTTCCTGAAATACTGGTTTTTGACAAGCAAGAGCAAGTCGTGGGTCTTGCACAAACCACTGCACCAAATCAACTGTTGGCAAATGATGGTAAGGTATATCATATTGATATATCACATCAACAGAAGGAAAACTCAATTCTTTCCCAGCAATCATCTTGGGAAAACACTCCAAGTATGCTTGGAGTATCAGAAGTGTGAAGCTTAAGTGTTAAAAGAGTCTTTTTTTTTTTTTTTTTTTGGAAACATGTTAAAAGAGTCTATATTGTGTGTCCATGGTAAACTGCGAAGTAAGGGAGCAGAGTGACAGAACTGGCACTTGGGAACCTTAATTCTGAGGAATAATTATTAAAAATAGAAGTGGCTACTTGATTCCCACAGAACTGCTACAAATCAACTGTATTCAAATCTCCTAGCTCGATTATGGAATAAAATCATTACTCCACAAGCATCTCCAAGATTAGTGTGTCTGAAATTAATTGATAAGATCTCAAGTATTTTTCTATTTGTTCTGAAAAAGAATCATGCCATAATTTGTGCCTGATATTTGGAAGCCTCACCCACACCGAAGATATTTGTCATGTTTCTGAGGCCGACCTGCAACTCCAATAGTGTTTTTAAATACTAAACTTAATATTAAAATAATACTAAATAATAATTATTAAATTAAAAAATAATTCTAATTGCCAGCCGACCTATACCCTTGTTTGACGCCAATTTTGGAAAATAATATCTTTTTTTTGGCCGACCTAGGGCTTGTTTTGGGGCGCCAACTTTGCTCAATCAAGTATATATGCAAATTGTTGCTGCTGGGAGAAATCATCTGGAAAATTTGATTAGATTTTTGGGAGAAATCCTAAGTGGGTGTTGGGACGAAAACCTCAGTCACTCTACAAGGTTAGGACACCAACCCTAACCTTATCTGGTCAAGTTTTCTATTCAATCTTTCATATTTTCTCAAAGTGTAATTGCAGAGTTAGCCTAAGAGAAATCTAAACTACAGGTGACCTCCAGATGTGGGATGATTGTATCAAGTTTACACAGGCTGCAAGACATCCTATTGCTGTTTGTACCATTTTAGGCACTGCTGGGCGAGTTTCACTGGTAGCTGAGTGTTATCCTTGGCATTCATCAGCTGTACCTTGTAATGACCCCTCTTTTGGAGTGGACACAATTTTCACACTTAGGAATTTTTGCTGGACAAATGGAGCTTGGAAAATAATTTTCTATAATTTAATATTATTTTTGGAGGGATCAAAATAATTTAGTTATTTTTGCCAAAGGAGGAAGGTTCATTTGGAGGTTAAAAGATGTCCAAAATGAAATAGTGCAGGGCTCCAAAAAGGACAATAAAACATATTTAATTCAAATATTTAAATTAAGTTTGGGTGCCTAACTTGTCTTTAGGGGGTCGGCCCTCTTGAGGAATAAAAAATAGAAAAAAATATAGAAAATAAGCCTAGGTTGGCCAGCTTGTGAGAAGGAAAAACAAGTATAAATATAAGGTCTTTGAGGCATTTCAAATCATCATTGAACATATTATCTTATTCCTTTTGGTCTGCATTTTATTTGCATCATATTTCAAGGACGAAAACCCTTGAGGATATAAGGTGAATTGGACGAAAACCTAATTCATCTTGGAAAGGCTTCATAATGGAGGTATATTTGCAGTACATTGGAGATATTCGTGGAATGGAAGAGCAGATTGCAAATCAGATTTTAGATCAGACTTGGGACAGCAGATTTGTGGTGTTTGTGCTACATTGAAGCTAGGGTTATGGCCCTAGGTTGGAGTGCCACATTGTAGGAGAAGGGCTACTTGCATTGGAGGGCGAATTTGGGCATTTTGAGGAGTTCTAGGGTTTGACTTTTGCATCAGATTGGAGCAGACCTGTTCGCCATCTTGGAGCAGCCTTGGATCATCACAATTGAGCAGAATTTAACATCTTTTGGAGCAGCATTCGGAGAAGACTTGGGCACCACCCTTGGAGGATCCATTTCTTGGCATTTTGGTGTATTTCTTGCATTAGGTTAGCCCTAAGTGGATTGCTGCATTTAGGGAGGGCGAATTGGTTCTTGGAGGCCACTTTTTCATTGATTAGGGTTGCAAATCCCTAAACCCTAGCAGTAGACTTAGCACCATCTTTTCGGAGGTTTGAGGAGCATCAATTCATCAATCTTTGGCATGTACAACCTGTGTATTAGGTTTTGAGTTAATCAGTAGCATTCCGGGCATTTGTGTCATGTGGAGCCCTTGATTTGAATGTAATAATCAGACTTAATATTCTGATTTACAGCAGCAGACTTCCACTAAGAAATTCAGACTTACTCATGTTATTTGATGAGTCTAATTTGTGTATTTCATGGTGTGATTCATGGTGATGTCAATGTCATTGTATAACAACTTTTTCCATCATTACTTTGTCATGTTCAGATATGGATTTGTTCGCTATGATGACATGTTTAAAATCAGAAAATAAAATCAGAATCTAGTGTTTTGAGCAGAAAATAAAAGCACATAAATTTAGGGCAGAATTCTGAGTTTTAAATCAGATTTGAAAAAATAAAAAAATTAGGGTAAAAATCAGAACCCTAAAATCAGAACCCATCAACAAGGCCTATTCATTCATTCCTTTGGATTGAGGATCGCTGCATCAGCATCAATAGGCATACCATTATCCTGCCCTGGGGGTCTGGAGGGAACAGCAGAGGGAGATTTGACCCATATCAGCTACTTACAAATTTATCTACAGCAGTTTAGTGAGGCGCTCAGTACCAAACGCTTAAGGAGGAGTCGAATAGTGCTTTTCTCTAGGTCAACACTACAAGGATTGTTAAATGCTTTCAAAAGATTGTAAATCAAACTATACCTTCATTGTTTGAAGCTCAGATGTGAATTTTTTGGTAAAGAATTAAAATCAGTTGTTTGTTGTTCCTTGCTTCACTGTTGGTTAGGATTTGTTGTTTGGACCTCTAACAGCTCATTGCATCCTGTCAATTATAAATCTGAATAATATTGAAATTTCTGTGCATCATTGTTGGGTTGAATGATTGTTGTTGTTGCTGTGAGAATTAACTTCAAATTACAGATTTGGAATTGATTAATAGTTTGTAATCCCTAAGGGTTATTTCATTGGTATCAGAGCCTTTGTATCCTGCCAGCCTGTGTTTGTAATGCAGATTCATGAGCTTGAGTGACAGAGAATTAAGGCATCAACAAAGGGAGAAGAAGAAAGAGATAGCCATGGGTGACAAAGATGAAGACAACTCTCAGGAATTCATCAGGGGAAGCAAAGAGTTTAAGACTAATATGAGGGACACTATGGTTGAGATGGTCCAACTTCTAAGAGGCCTGAATCAACAACTAAGTGCTGGTAGGCCTATTCAAAATTGTATTGAAGGGAGCAGCTCCAGTGGTGATAAGGTTTCAGCTAACCCAAACCCAAGGACCTTTAGGGCCAAATTTCTAGAAAGGAGAGAGACAGTACCTGTGGAGGAAGAGCAGCCCACTCAAGGAGATGAAATGACAAAATATCATGATGAGTATAATGCTCTAAGCGCTGCTATCCATTGTGACATGTCTTCTGCGAAGTACTATGAGATGAAGACAAGGAACAGGCATAGGAGGAAAAGGTATGAGGAGCAGCCCCGAAAGGATATACAACACCGCTTGGGGAAGATTACAATGCCTACTTTTGATGGGTCTGGAAGTTGTTCAGCAGGAGCTTGGTTGCAGAAATTGGACACATACTTCTCTTTGAATCCAATGTTTGAAGAAGAGGCCATCAAGTTTGCTACCTTGCATCTAGAGGGAGTGGTCCACAAATGGTGGTATCATGGCATGGTGACCCAAGGACACAATTCAATCACTACCTTAGAAGAATTCAGCCAAAGATTGATGGAAAGTTCCGATAGAAGGGACCTAGAGATTCATTTCAGAGAGCTAGCACAGCTGAAACAAGAGGGCACCATGGAACACTATGTAGCAGAATTCCAAAGGCTTTCGGTGATGGTTCCAGATGTGACAGAAAGGAGACCCATCGTCCTTTTTGTAGAGGATCTATCTGAACCCCTCAAAGGGTTGGTAAGGGCATTTGATCCGAGTTCTTTGCAAGAAGCTATTAGGAGCACTAAATTTGGAGGATTTAGTGGCTAAGGACATATTCAATTCCAAGAAGGCACTCCCATTTCTGCAAAAAAGGCCTCCTCAAAAGAGCATGCTTCCACCTAAGGCATTACCCCCCAAGCCAAACCAAAGTGAGGTATCCAAGAATGAACTCCGTAGGAAAAAGCTATGTGTCACATGCAGAAAGTCATGGCAACTAGGTCACATGTGTTTGGGAAAGGGGCAAATACATTATATAGAGGTGGTCTCTGATGAGGAGTTTGAGGTAGAAGAAGCGGAACCAGAGATTGCTGTGGATGTGGTCGAGCATGAGGACCAAGGAGGAGAGCATCTAGGTGGCACACTTGCAACACTTTTAAGAGCACCTAGATATCACTCTTTTTGTGTTAGAGGAGCCTTGCAAGGACAAAGGGTGATAGTTTTGATTGACAATGGGGCCACCCACAATTTCATTGATGAGGGGTTGGTGGCTAAGTTAGGGTTGAAGACATAAGGGTTTGAAGGGTTTAATGTCATAGTGGCAGATGGGTATACTATTCCATGCAACCAAAGGATTCAATAATTGAAGTTGACTCTAGGAGGACACAAGATGCAGGATGGCTTCTACATGATTGTCATTGGTGAGATAGAGTTGGTTTTCAGAGTGCAATGGTTGCACTCACTTGGAGAATACAGATAGAGGTCGTTCAAATCTAATGGGAAGGAGATTGTTCTTCAAGGCTTATCCAATGGGGCCCCCATGGTGGTTTCAGCTAAGAGGATGGAGAGATCTTTTTGTAGGAGTGAAGTGGCTTGGGCAATAGAGTGCTTGAGTACTGATACAAGTCCGTCCAAGGATGGGAGATCTTACCACATCGACATCCAATCCATCCTAGACAAGTGATGTGAGGTGTTCAGTGAAATAATTCTAATTACCAGCCAACCTATACCCTTGTTTGGCACCAATTTTGGAAAATGATATCTTTTTTGTGGTCGACCTAGGGCTTGTTTTGGGGCGCCAACTTTGCTCAATCACGTATATATGCAAATTGTTGCTGCTGGGATAAATCATTTGGAAAATTTGATGAGATTTTTGGGAGAAATCCTAATTGGGTGCTGGGACGAAAACCTCAGTCACTCTACAAGGTTAGGACGCCAACCCTAACCTTATCTGGTCAAGTTTTGTATTCTATCTTTCATATTTTCTCAAAACCTAATTGCAGAGTTAGCCTAAGAGAAATCTAAACTAAAGGTGGCCTCCAGATGTGGGATGATTGTATCAAGTTTACACAGGCTGCAAGACATCCTATTGCTGTTCTGTACCTTTTTAGGCACTGTTGGGCGAGTTTAACTGGTAGCTGAGTGTTATCCTTGGCATTCATCAGCTGTAGCTGCCATTAACAAGGCCTAGTCATTAATTCCTTTGGATTGAGGATCGCTGCATCAGCATCAACAGACATACCATTATCCTGTCCTGGGGGTCTGGAGGGAACAACAAAGGGAGATTTGACCCATATCAGCTACTCACAGGTTCATCTACAGCAGTTTAGTGAGGCACTCAGTCCCAAACCCTTAAGGAGGAGTCAAACAGTGCTTTGCTCCAGGTCAACACTACAAGAACTATAAATGCTTTCAAAAGATTGTAAATCAGACTATACCTGCATTGTTTGAAGCTCAGATATGAATTTTTTGGTAAAGAATTAAAATCAGTTGTTTGTTGTTCCTTGCTTCACTGTTGGTTAGGATCTGGTGTTTGGACCTCTAACAGCTCATTGCATCCTGTCAATTTTAAATCTGAATTATATTGAAATTTCTGTGCATCATTGTTGGGTTGAATGATTGTTGTTGTGAGAATAAACTTCAAATTACAGATCTGAAACTGGTTAGTAGTTTGTAAACCCTAGGGGTTATTTCAATATTGTAGATGTCTGTCCATTTTTTCATAAAACATTTGACTCTTTTTTCAAGCCAGAGTTCATGTTCTTGGGTTGATTATGGGTGCTGTTCTTCTTTGAAGATCCCTGGGGAAAAAAAGCCACTTTGCAACATGTGAAATGCCACTTTGTTTAAAAGAATGTCCATGTTTCTGCAGTCTCAAATTTAGGCATGATACCTAGGAAGTGACATTATAAAGCACATTTGTAAAGCTCCTTAACCCTATCATAGAGATAATCTGGTTTGAGAGAAACAACGGGAATTTTGCCTTGTCAAAAGATACGATTTTTGATAGATCAAGGAGCGATTTTCTGTTGCTCTTCTTCTTAAGCAACATTCTAGGACCAGAGAGTAAATGGAGTGCATAGGTCTTCTGCTTCCATTGTCATGCTCATATTCGATCAGTTCCTTTCTCCATTACCCAGATCACCAAAAGTGTAATGTCCCTTTTTTTGAAATTAAGCCAAGTTGAAACCCAAAATGCCCATTGTACATTTTCTCTGGGTTTTGGGAATTTTGCACTAAGGAAATGGGATTAAAATAATAGTAAGGCCTCAAGTAAAAGTTAACATATAAAATAAGGAGGTCTCTTATAATTAAAGTTTATCTTAACTAATTCCTCCCAATTATTAATCAAAGGTTATGAAGGAAATTTGAAGAATTATGTCTTTTGGAGAAAAACTCTATTTAAGAGAGGCCAAGCAAGGAGGAGGAAATATTGATCAACCATTCTATTTTCTGATTTCTATTCCTTGTTGGAGCATTGCACTTTTGTTCAATTAACTTGAGAACGAAAACCCTCTAGGTCTGGAACTAGAGGACGAAAACCCACAATTCCTTGGAGTGATTTCACACAGAGATCACCATTGTGCAGATTTGATTAATTTTTAGTGTTTATCGAGGTGGTTTGCTCAGCGCCATTGATATTTGACTTGGAAGCATTTCAAGGTCTATGCTTACTGCTGTTGATGTGTTGATTGTTCACATAGGATTGATCTGGATACAGATTCCCATCGGCTGCTCTTTAAGGGTCAATATTGCTTAGAACTGCCGGCAATGATCATTATGAAATTTTTGTCATAAGTCTGGTTTTATAAGGATAGATCATCTGCATATATTTACATTCTATAAGCAGTGAGGTTTGTGACATAATCATTGCTCCAACTAGGGCGGATCCTCAACAAATCTGATATTGTGCCTTACAGTGCTGTATTGTCACATAAGTTGGCTGATGAGCAAACATTCATTTAAATAAGAATTTACTCTTGGTGTGGGCTGCTGTGTATTGACATTGTTGATAGTTACAGAAGTTTTCTTATATCATTACAGCAGTTATGTTTCATTAGTTATAGATTCCGGAAGTTCTATTTCTGCATAAGGATTAATTAGCTTTCATATGCATGATTGTGTGGCTTGCCATCAATATTACAATTGCAGTCAAATCTGGACCTGACTTCATTTCTGATTTGTGAAATTAATTGGTGTAATTCATTAAGTTGAATTTAGTTAGATCAGGGAAAGATCAAAATATTCCATTGTGGGATATTACAAAAGGTACTCACTAACGTCCATGGTGAAACTGTCTTCTCAGCTGGGTCAAAATTGGTAGTAGCAATGAATCCCAAGTTCTTCCCTTATACCAAGAAACGAATTTCCCCCAAAAGATGCCTGAATCAATCAAGTTAACACACAAATGCTCTTATCCGGTGGAAGAAAACCTCAAAACCACTATGAACCAAAGAAAGATGAGTTGAGACTGTGTGATGCAGAGAGCAAAGTGTTAAACACTACCAAAAAGTTTTTGGCTGCCTCCATATCACACTTTGAGAATCTCTGATTTCCACAAAAGAACTGGCTGGGGTAAGCAACCTTGAATCAGAGAGCTAAGTGCAGAAAAGGGGCATCCAAGTCATCTGCCCTGCAAGTTTCTGATCCAGAGGGCTTGAGGTGAGTCGTTGTGAGGTACCACTGTTAACCCATGGAACCCCATTTTTATTTCAGACCAGGAAACATGCAAAGAGAGCCTGTGTTATTCAAAAGATGTAGGGCTTTCTCTGAGAGATCTACTTGACAAGACCTGTGTTAGTGAAACTGCAGAAATGCAAGTTTTTGAAGGGTTGTTTCTGAAAGATCTACCTGACAAGTCACATGAGAAATAGAAACCCCTAAGGAAAACCTGACACAAACAATTGAAGGAACTACATGATCTTGCCCAAAGGTGGCAATAGATTTCTGATGTAGGAGCATCTTAGGGGCAGGGCAATCTTGTATTACCCAAAAAGAATGTGTATTGGAAGTAGATATAATAAGTGAATCCTCTTTGAACAAAGGTCATATTGAGCATTAATGAAGGCTTCTAAGGATGACACAATGAGGAAGGCAGAATAGTTTTAGATAAAGGTGGACTATGTGAAGGGTGAAGCTGTTTTGTAAGAGCAATTGCTGGTAAGGAAATTCCTTTGATAGCAGCCTTCTAATTGCTGCATACAGTCGCTTGCAACAATTCTAATGTTGCTATGGAAAACTCCTTTGCAGCAGTGCACGACTGCTACTGAAAGTCAATTTCAACAGGTATGTAGCTACTATGAAAAAATAGACATTTGTAGCAGTTATGTAGCTGTTAAGGAAAGACATTGCAGTAGTTATGCGACTGCTACGAAAGATATTGCAGCAGCTAGACAACAGCTACAGGAAGACATTTGTAGCAGCTATGCAACTGCAATGGAAATATGATTGCAACTGTGACATAGGTGCTGCAGAAAAATCATTTGTAGCAGTTGAAGAAGCTGGAGCTGTTATCGGTTGCATAAATGTGTTAAGCCAGGTCTGATGAGCTTCAGGAGTGCAAGCAACATACTGAGCATGCAAGTGAAAAATAAATTCGTTCTTGCTTCACTAGTATTCTGGAGATGGAAGGCAGATGCGCAACTGAAAGAGAATTTAAGTTTTGAGAATCCAAGCATGAATGGTAGCATGTATGCAATGAAAGGACAATGATTCCATAACATCTTAGGTGCTGCACATGTTATGGTCTGCTAATTGCGCTGAGGTGTTCATATGAGCATGATTCTATTTGACAGGTGCTGTAGCATGGCACCTGCTGGTTCAGGGGATTGTTGGTCAGTGCTTTGACATATTTTGCTGTCATAATGATTACTTGAAAATGCCATCTCGATGGGGTGAAAAGGAAAGGAATATTAAATTGGCTTAGGTTCAGTTTGACAGCCAAAATTGCAGACTTTCAGAGTGGTTTATTTTAATCTGTGTTTACAGTGCTTAGAGAAAAAGAAGATGCACCTGATGTCATCACTTGGGAATTGACAACAATTTTGAGAAAAAGAAGATGCATCTGATGTCATCACTTGGGATTGACAACAACTTAGAGAAAAAGAATCTGCACCTGATGTCGTCACTTGGGACAGAAAATCGACAACAGTTACATTCATAGGCATCACAACAGTTTCAACCCCAAGAACTGAAGGAATGTGAACGGTCACATTCAGAGTCATATTTTTTCATTGGTGAAGAACTTGCATTTATTTTGACAATGTCAGTAGAAGGATTCAAGTGTTTTGTAATACTTCAAAGGGTAGGAGATGCAAGACACAGATGCAGCCAGGGGATTACTTTTGTGCTGCAAATGAATTTGATGTCTCATCCCTGGCAAGGATAGAGACCATAGATGCTGTGCAGTCTAAATAGGATTCTGTCAAAGTAAAATTAGTAGTGGCTGAAGCTAGAGTGGTATGTTTGAGCCTTGAGAATCGACAACCCGAGGAATAATTAAAACAATATCAAGATGCTTTTGAAGTAGGTAGTCTGTATTACTTTGGGACTGATTTTCTCTGTGAAAAACCAAAGGTGGGCTGGAGGATTTACTTCAAAAACTGAAAATATTCTTCACAAAGTTTTGGAGTGATGGTATCAACTATCAAGACACATGCTTTGTCACCCAGAAGGGACTTTTGATCCTTCAAGAGGAATGTTTATTATTTCTAGATATTGAAAGAGATGGAAAACATAAACATGAAATGAAGAATGTGGATCCTTTCAGGCAACCAGTCTGACCTATTTGACCTTGACAACTACCTGTTTGCAGTTGAACCATGCCTCAGGCTGACGAGGATGTCAAATTTTTGGGATTTTGATTGAGTATACAAGATATTTCAGAGAAGACATGATGGCACATTGGCTGTTGAGTGCTTGTCTCTGAGCCTAACTGATTCACAGTGAGAGATTAGAAGTGGGGAACTTACCCCAAATATGACTTGAATCTACAAAGTAGAAATATGATGACAGAAAAGGGGATATTCTAGATCGATAAATCAGTAGCAGAGACACTCGCTATGTGTTAAAGGATGACAATCCTTGAGAATCTTTTGGTACATATGTGCTGGAAGGTCATTCTCTGTCCAGTTCTTAGTTTGTTCTGCCCCCCTGGACAGAGTCATAGATATTGTAGTCTAGATATAGGTTACTTTAGAGCCTTCAATCTGTTATATTTTTGTAGAGTGGTATAGCTATGTGACAATGTTTGAGGTTTGGAATTTAATTGATCTAAGTTTCAAGTTCAGAAGCTGTGGAAATTTGAACTATTTGGGATGCTTTATAAGACTCGGAATAAATATGAATTGGTCTTCTTTCGTATTAAACTGTTATGAAGTCAATAGAAATCTTGTCAGTTTATAAGGCCTTTAATATTAGTATTTACGTGTATGTCTTATGGGTTGTGATTTCTTTTCCTTGTTCAAGTACGATGTAATCTTACCTAAACAATATAGTTCCTCCTATAAGTGGTGATTTTGACTTTCTTGTACTTGAGCTAAACTACTGGTGAAATCTGGCAGTCGAAAACCTGCAATGCTACAGTATGATGTGAGTCAATTATAGTAGCTCAAATAAGTCGTTGGTTCACTCATATGTCTTCTACTTTTTAGATGTCATTAAGCTTGATGAGCTCAAAACCTGTCAGTTCTTGTTGATGTGACATTTGCAAATTACAGTTTTAATTATCATCACTTATGAGTCAAACACCTACAGATTTGGGTACATGCGAGTTCCTTCCAGAGAATCTGGACGTCACTTCTATGTTTTTGCCACCCTAATCAAGATAAAAAACCAAGGCTTAAAAGGTTGAATCAGAAGCTTTGCCCAGTAGTTCAATTTCTTATCTTGTGTACATTTTCATTTCATGGGTAAGCAATGTAGCATTCGCTATTGAAACCATTCATTCAGGCTTGCAGTGAAACATCTTACATTCACTCTTGCATCTCTTTCTTCACATTTTTGCTTTACATTACTTAACTATGTACGAATATGTTTTCCACAATTCATCGGTTCATCTTGGGTACATATAATTTTATCTGATGCGAGTTGTTTATTTTACAACAGACTTTCAGCATCAATTCGTGGAGTATATGGACATATTGCTGATTGTGATCTATGAAAGTCTTTTTGTTTTATATGACATCATAATGGTGATATAGTATTTCCGTGTGTTAATGCAACTTTCTTCCATTTCAAAAGTTGTATATTTCTTTGGATCTTAAAAGAACTTGGGCTAGCTGTTATCTCTTGTCCACTTTGTTCAGGGATTGACTGCAGGTGTTGTTAACTTGCAACAACTCATTTTACTACTGCAAGTTGGGAAATCAATGTGGTTAATCTCTTTCCTTGGGGTGCTATTTCCTAGTTATGGGCAATAGGATCTACTGCCAACATTGCTCATACGCTGTGTTGAAGGCACTCGAGAGGTATGGGAAGGAATTTGGGTGGTTTTTCTTCAAGCCATATGGAATGGAAACAGTAGGATGTTGTGATTCCAAATATTTAGTAATAGAAAACAAAATTACAGCATCGTAAGAGACATTAAGAAGAAAACATTGAAACCCCCAAGTTCTCAGAAGCTTTTCATTAAAAAATTGTACACATGGTAAAATCCCAATATACCCATTAATTCAAATAATTCGTCAATGATGCACCTAAATTGTCATGTTGTTTATGAAACAGAGAAATTGTACTTTATGACCTCCACATAGTATTGATGTGATTAAATGAAAATTAATAATTTAGAAAGCTTTTTTGTATGTAAAAGCAATTATATCAAACCAAATAAGACAATATGATTAAATATCAATATGATTAAATGAAACAAAGAACTTCTCCCCTTATAGTCTCCATGACATGCAGTATCAATATGATAAAACAAAAACCAATCATATCTAACTTTTTGGCATGCCAAACCAATTATATCAAATTGAATAAGGCGATGTTACCGTAAGAAAATAAAAGTGTGTTTGGTTAAGTTATTTAACACATTTTATTAATTTAATGTGAGCAATTAACAAGTGTCTATGAAATACTATCTCTAACCAGGCCTTGATATTAAAGTTATCTTGATCTGTCCCTAGACCCTCCTCTCATTCCTCAGATACCTCGTATTCCCCCTTTCTCAACTCTATTAGACCTTCCTAATGTGAGTCATCGTTAGCACTACACTCTTTTCTCTTGTGCCCTTCATGCACACCTATCATTAGGTCTTTGTTGAGCTTCACCCTACTACCATTGACATGGACATTCCTCACCCTTTTCTTGAGTGTAATCTAGATATTAATCCTAGAACATCCTTCCATCATGCTAAGACAAATACCACTTCATTGTTGGGCCCTTCTATATCTCTTCCTCCAAGTGAAGATTGTTTCTTCAACGTAGCTTATTAGTGCTCCTACTCCCACTATTGCAATCGATAGTGAGCCTCAGTTACTAGTTGCATATCTAGACCATAGTTCTCCAACTCTATCTATAGAGGAGTGTATGTTTTGAATTAGTCTTAGAAATTCTAGCATTGACATTGATGTTTATGAGATCGTTGACAATCACTACTGCCACAAAGCCCTTGGAAGAAATTTCTTCCATCTCTCTTCCTAGGCCTCTTGATATATATTATTTTGTTAGTGATAACATTATGATATCCCCATAACCAAGTCACCTTGATCCAACCCCTGATAAATATTTGGAGCAAGATGATTTACTTGATTGAGGACCTTGTGGGTGTCATCCTTATTTTGTGTGTTTGTGTGTTTAGATTAGCACTGCTTGTTTGCTTGTTCTTGTGCTTCCATGCATGTATTATTATTTGTTAGTTCCCATTAGAGGATTTGTGCTACCACTATAGGTACTTGGATATAGGTGGAACGCCATGTCATGTCATTCTTTATATGCATCTTACTTCCATCTATATATCATCTATTACATTTGTGACATTTTGGGGATGATGCAAAGCACTAGGACATTTAGGTTTCTTCCATGTTGACTCAATTTTTTTAATTTTTTTAAAAATTTCATTGCTATATGTCATTCTTCCTTTGCCTTCATAGTTCTATAGGCTTGGGGGATGATAATGATTGATTCCCTTCCTTTATGATGATTATTATTTTATGTATATGCATACTAATTACAAGCATGCAGATCCCTTTGTGTGATGTTGCTTGATTCCACTTGACATTTCTATTAAGTGTGATTTCATTTCATGAGCACAATTTTATGTGTTTCATACTTACAAAATCTTGTTTGATGCCTCTCCTTGTCAACATACATTTTTACCTTTTCCACCTTAACATCAATTGCATATCCTAGTCATGCAACTATTTTAAGGGGGGCATCCATTTGCACACACTCACATCGTCACACTCCCTATAGTGTTTGTAGCATATGTGTCACCTAGCAACAAAACTTGCTAGCCTATGCACTTTACATGGCCTATATTAGTAGCATACGAGTTACCTAGCAACAACCCTTGGTATTTCATGTGATCCATATGATCTACCTTTTGCATACTTTTCATGGTCAACCTTCCGCCTTGTTTGTAGTGCCTATGATTCATGAAGGTATTGAATGTGTAATGCCCACTTTTGACCGTAGGGCAAAAACTTTACTTACATTTTTTTTTTTGTAAAAGATACTAAACACATGCTACAAGTTTTACCATGTATCTTATGTTAACTAACAATAGGCTTTAGATGAAATTTCTCATGCAATGACATCGGTGACACACCACCTGTGGGAGAGTACTAGGATGGGTGAGCGAGGAGTCCATCATGTGCACCCATGTTTGATGAATGAACAAATCTATTGACCAAGTTATGCAGGGTTACCCATTCACCATTTAGGGGTATCAATGCTAGTATAAAATATTGTGTTTGAATTTTCACATTGAAGACATCCAAATAGGGTCACGTTACGATTGGTTTGACGTAGTACAAGAATCTATCAATCATCCTAATGCTAACGTGCCTTCTTTTTCTCATAACAACGGTGAGATTCAATAGACCATTAGGTAAGTAAGAAGGATACTATTGTTATAGGAACCTAATTCCTTTACTTGTATATATTTTTCTCTCTTGTGATTATTAATATTAGTCTTGTCCGTTAATATTAATACTAATGCCAACCTTCGTATTAACATCTACCATAACAATAATAATGTTAATATATTAATACTTCTTTTAATATTGATATATGAATATTTTCGAAATGAAATCTCTTATCTATATATAAGATATTCATTTATTTAAATATATATTATCCTTTTATTTTATTTTATATATATGAATAATTATGTGAATAATTACTACTGTATATAAATAAATATATTATTCATACAAAATTATTTTATTTATTTTAACATGAATTTAAATGATTACAAGAATAGTGATTAAAAGAAGTCTCCCCTCCTTTTAAAAAAAAAGTGTACTATTAAAACTTATTATATTTCTTTTATTACTTTTTATCTAAAATCAATATACTTTCCCCCCTACTTTTCAAGTGGGAGTAGGATTTTAATTTTAATTTTAAAAGCTAGGAGGAATATTAGAAAAAGTGTTTTATGTTAAAGATGGGCCTCCTTAGTGAAAACGTGGAAACTCTAAAAAATCTCTACCCTTTTTGAACTAAGTTCATTTTAAAAATATCTTGGCACGATTTAGGGACTATTCAAGGGGGTGCATTCTTTTGTAAGAAGTTCCATGCTCTAAAATTTTAATCGGTGACATTCCTCGAAGATAGTGTCCACTTAAAACTCCTACGCTTACACCATAATTCCTCGTTCGTTAATTATGTTATAGATAGTTTTAAGACATTTGGATGATTTTGCATACGCATATATATTTATATTTTTTTTTGACACTTCTTCCGACGATAATAACAATGATTATACATTTTATACAGTTAAAGAAACATGACTTTACTATGTGAATTCTAATTTTTGTTATAAAATCAACTTGGCATTACCAATCCCCATGGTACAATGATGGCATAAACACAAGATTAAAATAAGAGGCTGACTCAACAAATAGTCTTTACTACACCCCATTTCTATGCGCCTAGCCAGAGTAACAAGGATAGTGCTTCGGGATACAAGCACTATCTATGTTTGAAACAAGTAATAGTTTGACTAACTCCAGAATAAATGCATTGTGGAGAAACGACTCTTCATGTCTGACGAGGCAGATATTCCAAACGGACCGCAACATTTAAACATTGTTTTGATTTATTAACTTCGATCTTAACTTAAGTTGGAGCAGTGATAACTGCCATGAGAGGTTCTCTTTAAGCCATCAGAGACATAAATACTGTGTACTCCACTACGCTTGCTGCAGGACACATATTTGCGGGCTAGAGGAAGTTGAATGGAACACAACAGTCTCCACAACTATTTTTTTTTTAATTTCTTGCCTACAAGTATGTTCTTAGGAAGCGATAATTAGGAAAGGTGGCGCTGCAGATAGGTTGAATCAGGTCAACCAATTAGCACGGATCGGTAATAAAGAGGGGCAACTAGATATGATATCCAGGTATAGGATGTGACAATAGCATCCCCTAACATTGGTCCAAGAACCTAAACATGAGAAGCGTATATGCATGCATTCATAAGGAAACTGGGTTCATTGCATAAGACTCGAAAGAAGAATGCCAGAGTCCAACAAATATCCACGCTGACATGCCAATTCTTCTTTTCCAAGAACAAAAGTGAAATTACCATTCATAGGGTGGTATGGAAGGGCAAACAGGCTGGACCGACCTTTAATCTTCAGCGTCCACTAACTAAGATCCATTGTGGATTCAATCCCGTGATCTTGAGGCGGGAATAACGTATCTTCCAAGTTTGAACAGAATCTTTTGATGCATTATAATAGGTTGTTCAGTCTAGTGGCAACATAGAAGATGGGGCAGCGTACAAGCTTGCAAGGGTAATTTATTGATGAACAATTTTATTTTCCAGAAACACATTATGATGATATTATTATTTAACCAATGCAGGGTATTAGTATTGTTATATCCTTGATGAGTCAACAATAATGATAATTGGTTTAATAAATCGGTATATTGAAGTGCATAGCCTATTCTCTATTTTTTTTTTCTTAATTTTTTAAAACTAGGCAACATGTTGGAGTGACTGAGGAAAAGAGATAGCAGTATACCAATCTCTATCAGCAATATATTATCTGGCGATATTTAAGATGCACCCCTAGTTATACTAACAGTTTGCTAAGGCGTTGACAAAGAGATGTTGATTTCACTACTCAGAAAATTTACCTCCAGTATCCTAAATCCTTCTCAAGAAAATTTAAAAGGAGTGACTGAATTTGGAACCGAGTTAAGGGGGTGTAGGTGGTGATAAGATAGAGGTTCACAGTGCAGGCCCTCTAAATATCATGCGAGTGCTGAGGTATCTTTATTCCATTCTCTTTTGTTTGTCTCCTTTGCGCTGTTATCATTCTAGCATTATTTCTTTTTGTCTGAGTGCCTTGCGAAGGACACACTCCTACCAAGAGGAACCGCAATGAAAGGGAAAAGATATGACCATATATCACAGAGAGGTGTGTCACACATTTTTACTAATTTACAGAGCTTGACTAAGGAGAATTTTAGAGGGGAAGCGGTTGAATCATAACCAAATACATTTTATATATTTTTTTTCTTTTTGGTTTAGAAGGTTTTAGTAGGGGAAACTTTTCTGTTGTATACAGATTATGATTATCAACTATTTTTACGAATGCTTGCCACTGTGTAATGAATATTTATTCTTTTTTTTAATACTACTGTAACCTCCAAAGAACTGTAATCCTATTAAATCTACATCTCACAAGAAATAAATCCTGATAGTTCCATGTTAACAAAATATAGGATATCAATATTTCTAGAAGTAAAACCTTTTGCTGTTTTTTCAACTTTTTGTCTTTTATTTATTTACTTATTTTTACTCTAAAATAAATACCCGTAGCTACTGTATGTATGTTCCTTATTTAAAAATGGAATAACAGTCATAAGTGAACTCAAGGAAAAATGCTTATATGTATACAATCTAATTTACTTATCTTTTGCCTAACTTCTATTCTTCTAATCATTCACGTTTTACATTATCGAAAACTAGAAATTACATCTGTTACTAGCTGCTGCCTCATTGTCCAATTTGTTATAGCTTTGTTTATAGAGGAATTTTCATTCATATTCTAAAAGATGTAACCTTTAAAATTTAGAATAATCCCCTTTATTTTTCTTACAAGGTAAATACATATATTCATAGAACAAAGAAGGTGACATTTACAAACCAACAACATTAAATCTACAAATACACATTTATGTTTCTTAACATAATGTATCATACTCCCTCAAGCAAATGATTTGAATGTAAGAAATTCATTTTCAGTCTAATATTTATTTTGCTAAAATGAAAAGCATATTCTCTTAAATAAAAAGGGGAATGCAATTGATATAATGAGTGCTCTTTTTGACCTCTAGATATAGAGTTACCATATCATGCAAAATATATACTTCACACATATACACTTTTCTCCCACCTCTACCAATAGAGGTAGTTACATTTTAGTGAGGTTATCTTCACCCCGTAGGTGTTATGATATGAAAAAAAAATAGGTACTCCTTTCCAAAACTTGAAGGATCTTCATAACTTTCTCCAACCTACACAAAGCACAAATATTTTCTCCATGGCCAAGGTAGTGCTCACCTCCCAACCTTTGGTTGGAAAACCAACCACCCTCGAGCTAGGAGGCAACCGAGGGAGCCGGTTACAAACAAAACCAAGCAAAACAATATTTACACACACATGATACACATTAGATTATTTTCACACCCACTCAGGGATTTTCACATAACTTTAGGATTCTATCAAGAATCCAAAACGGGGAATGGAGGGTGGATTACGCACTCCATATGGGGACTTATAATAATAGCAACAAGAACAAACCAATATCATACTCCCATCATTTCACAGGAAAACCTTCTTTAATATCTTCTCTTTCTCCAAAACCCATACCACCAAAACCATTTCTACCATTTCACAATTACTTATGGGTACTCATACCCTTTTTGAGACTCTCCTCTTAAGGAGGGATTAAACTTCCCCATGGAGGTTCCTACTCCATACCATCCCCAACGAGGGATGCTCTTCCCAAATTTTGGGTGAGCCTATCCCTATACAACCCTTTTCCCATCACATAAACCATGTTCAACAATACAAGAAAACAAAAACCAAAAACATTTTGAAATAAGCATACAAGCAAAACACAAGAGATAAAATACCAAGCACATTTTTACATACACATGTAATCTTTCAAATAAAAACATAGAGAAACAAAAAGAGTGGTGAATCTACCTCAAAACCAAGCTCGGGGAAGGATGGGTTGAGGACCCACACAACTCCTCTTCTTCCAAGCTTTTTCTTCAAACTCCTCAACCCCCAAAACTCAACCAAAATCAAGAATGCAAAAAGAATCCCATAACCCTTGTTTTGAGTTTGTTTTATAGGAACTCAAGTTTGAATTCCTTTTGTATAGGGAGTTGACATTTGTCAACCTCCTATTCACTCTCCCAAGCACACTCACCCATGTGTGCTCACACATGTGTGAGATCTTGGGAGCCTTCCAAGGCAACTTGGAGAAGTGGGAATGGAAAAGACTAGTCTTCATCCCACTTCCCAAAACCTTAATTTCGTCAAAGCTCTTAAAGGCCTAAAAAAGAGTGCCCAATCTTGAGATTGACCCAAGATTTTGAGCTAAAAAGGTACCTAACCCATAGGTACCTGCCCTAGGGACCTCAAACCCATAAAAACACTTAAAAAATATCACTTTTCAATCCCCAAAAAGTGTCTAAACGTTCAAATCCGAGTTTGTCCACTTGGATGGACAACTCACTTCCTAGATGGACTAACATGGCAATACAAATCAATTTACAAACATCCCCAAATAATGTCACGAATAAAATACATTACATGATGAAACTATAGTCCCTCCATATGGACTTTAGCTCGGTTTCACTGGTTAATTTACTCAGGGTTTCCAAGGGTTGCCTCCAATTCCATTTGGCCATGGAAGATGTACCTGCACACTCAATGCACCCGTTAATCCATCCAAGTAAATCATATTCATATAATAATCAAACCATTTGAATCACAATTGCATTCACACAAGTTTCATAATTTGTATAGAATAAAGATCCTACAACATAATTGAAAAATCATTAGCCACTTATCTTATCCCATTTCCATTAACCTTAATTTTCATACTCATCTAATTGCAACATGATTTGTTCACAACACTTGTTTCATTAATTCCTAATTAAGTTTCTAGAATCAAATTAAACAAACTCAATAACTAACATAAAATTAGATCAATCTTAGTCAACTAACTTAGCATGTAGCGTAATCAAAATCAAATCATCATATGAACTTAAATGTTTAAATATTCTATTATCAATGGTGTCAATAGGAATAGACCATAACCAAACTCAAAATAATCCAAGTACTAGATGTAGCATGGGGGTGAGCCTCACAGAATGGTTCCTAGCTATAGAGCATGCTAGTCCTTGAACCATACCTTGCATTTTCCTAGCAAAAAAGTATGTTAGGATTATGCCTCTCTCTTTGTCATGCTCTCTTCTTGTGTGTTAGTGTTATCTTTTCTTTTGTGTATGTTATCTGTGTTTATGTTGTATGATTTGCTAACATATTTGTTTTGAAGGTTTTATTTGTCCAATCCTTATTTTGTCTAGGTTTTATTTGTCTAATCCTTATTTTGTCTAGGTTTTATATGTTGTTTTAACTTTGCTTCTTGTGTAGGTTTTTGTTATTGAATGCATTTGTTTTGTAGATTCTCAACTTGGGGTCATCGTCACCTTGATCAAATAACTCTATTCTTTTTGGGTTCCAATTTGTTATTTGCTTTCTAATACTTTCATTGCTATACTTAAGCATGCATATCAATGTAGTGCCATAACTTTGTTAAAATGAGGGGAAAAATGTAATGAAAAAATTGTGTAACCTTGCAATTTTGCATTATGTTTTGAGCTCACTTTGGTGTCCATCTCCCTTAGTGTGTTTTCAAGGTCATTTGTCCATTTATCTTAGCCTTTTTCCATCGATGGTGCCAAGACCTTGCTTCCCATAGTCCTTTTTCTCAAATTTGATGTTACAACTATCATATTCTTATTATTTCTTGGTGTTTAGACCATTGTTGAGTTGAAACTATTAATAAATTAGTGCTAGATGTAAACATTCATGTGATGCATTAGCATTCTACAATAGTTTGTGATTCTTTGTCCATTTCTAAGAGTTTCTTTACTTGTCACCTACCTAGTTCATAGGTAACTACTTTGGAATGAATTTGAATGGCTACCTAAATCCCTTATCTCCCTCCCATTCTTCATTTTGAAGGGATCTCTCACACTTTGATCTCTCATTCTATCAAGATTTCATATTTACCAACTTTCTACACCATTGTTTGTAGTACCTTAAACAATTTATCAACATTTTATCAAGCGCTCGTGAAGACTCTAGCTTGCCATTACATTCTTGAGGAGTCTAACAACATCTATCAGTATCACTCTTTCCTCCATTTGTCTCACTAAGATTGTAGGTGATTTCTATCATTATTTTTCTCTAACATCTCTCTCTCTTTTTTCTTTTTTTTCCATTTTATCATTTAAGAATCTTGTTGCTAGCTTTGGCCTTTCAATTCTCACTTCCTTTACTATTAGTATTCTTATTTCACACTCTAGTTTACATGCATGTATCACTATTCTATTGATTCCTAGACACAAATGGGATAGGAACACACTTTAATTGATATTTTTTCATTTGGCTTTTTGTTGAGGTTGGAAAATTGAAGCATGGGTTTGACCATTCTTGGCAAGCTCCATTGTAGCCCAAAAATTTCCTCCATTTCATCTTATAGTTTATTTTTGGAAGCACCTCATCAAAATTGGTTTTCTTTTTCTCTTCTCCTTATGTCATTTTATTTCATTTAAATCTTAGTTTAGATTAATTTCTCATTATTTTTGTCATCCTTAGAAGCTATTGGTATTTTTGGTGTTACTTGTGTGTAGATTGAACTTGGTTCTAGAAGATGAGATGTGCTTTCTAAAAAAATAATATGCAAAAAATGTACAAACAATAGCACCCCATGTCAATGTTTACATGTTGCACAGGTGTATGGGACAACAAGCCTTATCTTTCTATCAAATGTTCCTCTCCTTTTCTTTTGGAGTCAAAATTGAGGCTCATTTCTCTTCACCTTTGGTTAATGGTATCGTGTATTAACAAATTATGAGGAGCCTAATTTTTTTTACTCAGACAATGATTAATATTTCATATGTTTTGGGCATGGTATCTCTATTTATACAAGAGTTACATTAGAAGGAAACAAAGCATATTCTACTTTACATTTAGGGTACCTAGTGTTTTTGGATTCACTACACAATAGGCATTCATTTTGATTTGGTGGGGCATACATATTTAGAATGGGTAGGTTCTTAAGGTCACAAGTCCACCTTTGAGTTATGACTTCTCATCTGTCTTAGGTCCTATTTATTGGTTAAGTCATCTAATATTTCTCTTTATTTCACTAAGGCTAAGTATTGAGGGGATATTATTGCTTTCACTAAGGTTATTTAGCTTCACCACATTCTCACTGAGTTTGGTATCTAGTTTGGATGGTGATCTATCATATTTTATAACCACTAGAGTGTCATATAGATTTCACAATACTTAGTCCATCATCAACAAACCATACACATAGAGGTTCACGCACTACATTTGAGAGCTTATCCATAGATAGTTCATTGTTCTCTAATATTACTCAACTTCCAAGTATATTATTGAAACCTTCACCAAACCCTACACAAAAGCCAAGTTTCTTTATTTACAAGCTTTGCTAGGAGTGTAGAGGCTACTTCTTCATGGTGCACTACATAGTCCTTCCCTTCTCTACTTTGAGTGGTCTTTTTCTCTTTATTTGAGGGGCTTCTATCTCTCTTATTTGGGGGGATTTTTCTCTCAGGGAATCTAGTTTTACATGGGTACCTCATTAGTTCATTTGTTAGGACCCATCTTTTCACGTAGCCCAACTACACTTAAGGAGGGTGTTAGTGTAAGGTTTTTAATTTTTGTTTGTTGGATATTATGTATTTTCATACACATTTATTTTATCTTGATTAGTTGTAGTGAGTGGGTCATTATAAGGATATATGACATCTTTCATGATTGTAATTCTTGCCCTTTTTTTGGGTAGTAGGAGTTACTTTTCTCATTGATTGGTCTTGCTTCCCCTCTTTCCTATACTTGCATCCACTCCTATGGCTTGTTATTTGTTCATGCTTTTTGAGCTCTTATAATGGTATTTTAGTGTAATGTCCCCTTTATGAGCGTGCATCAAAGTTTGGTGGTTTAGCCCATCATCGAGTTCTTGTAGGCTAATAATGGTCTTTAGAGGGCTCAGTGTTGGAGTTAACTAGCTCCTTAGTTGGTAGTTGGCAGTGTTTTCATCTCCAGATTCTTAGCTTGTTCAAATGTTATGATATTCAGGGTGTTTTCGCTTCGTTTTTATATACTTATTATTTATAGTAAGTCAGTGTGTTGATAGAGCCCAACCTTACTATTTATAGTAAGACACCCTAGTTAGGAGTGAATGTAGTAGGCTACCTCCTAGTGAAGTCAGAATTGATTTACAATGATTAATGATGGAGTTATAATATCATAATTATAATAATAATTAATTATTGAGTGCATACCATTAATGAATTAAGTGAACTTTATTTAAAAGGGGGGATTTAAATCTAGGGTTTTGCTGTAATTTCAATCTTGGAGAACATAGCCTCTCTTTGATTGTGCTTTCTATAGGTGAGAAAGATCACCTAGGGGTTGCAATTAATTGGTGGCTTCACACGGAGGTCACATCTGAGCTTCATTGGAGAAGAATTTCAAAAGTTTTCAAGGGTTTGAATGAAATATCAGAATAATGCAAATATATTGATCATTATTTTAAGAGCAAAGAGAACTATAGAAGAATTTCAATAAGCAGGTGGTTGCCAGGCAAGGGTTTTGACAATTTAATTTATGCAGCTTTGCACTAGGCGTGGGGATTGGTGATAGTGATCGTTGCTAGAGTTTATTATCATTTTTGCTGCTAATATACTGCTGCAAACTTTATACTTCATTCTAGCATCCATTTTAGAGGGTTTCAAGGAATATCTTACCTGTAAGTTCTTGAATTGTAACTCCAATATTTTCTAAGTATTGTTGTTTTAGATAATATGAGATATTTTATGAGCTGGGTTGTCGATATTTTGTGAAAATACTGAGTATCTAAGTTGATATAAAAATACGGAATTTCCAGCTATGTATTCCCTATGTAATGTTCAGTTTTTGAGTTGAAATTATTATTACAATATCTTCTATTTTGCCGCATTATAATTGTTGTATCAAACATTGCAAAATATATTAAAAAAAACATAAAACCACAAGCAAACAAACATGCAAAATTTTGAAATTAAATATCCTACCAAGGGTGGGATATTACACTTAGTTCTTGAGTATTTGCATTTTCTCTTGTGGGAAATAACTCTATTCTACTATTTTGATTTTGTATAATTACTAGAATAGTTTTATTTGATTTATTTTTTGCACTAGGTTTTGGATAGTTTCATTTTATATATAAATCGATTTTTTTAAGCCAATATTCTTCCTTTCATGACCATTAATTATTATAATGATGAAAATACATCCCATTAAGCCACCCCTCTAAGTTCCATTCATGGATTGGTTAGATTCAAGGAAAGTACCATAACTTTAGTCCTAGGACAAGATTTGCAATGAAAAGAATAAGATTTGCATGGTGGTAATGAGAGTTGTAATAGTTTAGTCATGAGTTTGGCATGGTGGTAATTAGATGCAATAGTGCTTTAATGAGATTGACAAACTAATAACTCTTATAATGGTGGAAAACACACCCTTGAGCCATCCCCTTAAGTCTCATTCATGAACCAATCAAATCCTAGCAAAGTACAATAGTATTAAAATTAACAACAATGAAAGGAATAAGATTGGAATGGTAGTAGTTAAAGGTACAATAATGTTGTAATGAGATTGACATTGCTATATTAGAGGCAATGCTATTATAATGAGATTGACCATCAAATAGTTATTATAATGGTGAAAAATGCACCCCCTTAAGTCTCCTTGATAAATTTAGAGAGGGTTGGGTGTTAAAAATCCATTAGACTTGTTGGATTGATATAAATGGTCTCCTTTAATATAATAATATGTCCATTAACTCAACTTATATTTTTTTGACTATGACACTAAATTCTAAAGTTAGTTTGTACAAATTTATTGTCACAATTCTCAAATTTTATTTATTCCTCAAATTAATAAGTTGAATTTCATTAAATAAAACTTTAGCTTAGTATTAATTTGTTTTGAGATCTTTGAAACTAACAAAAAAAAAAAAAACTAACTTCAACAAATTTAATTCTCTTTATATATGAATTTTGCAAATCAAATTTAGTTTCATTTTGCTTTTCAATGCTTATTTGTTTGCTCTCCATTCAATTTTTGTTATTGCAGGTCTTGAGACTTACAAATTTGTTCACTATTTCATAGATTGATTGTTGGTTCAGTTTGATAGAAGGAATTTGTTTTTTCCATTTGACAAAAATATTATCATAAATGTTTAATGTCGAATTGGATTATTGTTGACCTTTCTTTATGCATAAGTCTGAGTGTTTGTGATTTTTTGCTTTGAAAAAAAATATAATGGGAGAATCCCATGGGGCCGATGAGCCTCCATGGGTCACAACCCATGTGGGTTGGGGCTCAATGGGAGCTGACGACTCCCATAGTCGCCCAAAGGAGGGGTGGCCTATATAGGCCGACCCTTCCCTTGGGTCGACGACTACTTTGTTTTATATATATATATATATTTTATTTAATTTTTTAACATGTATAAAATATAATATATACTATGTTTAGTAAGTATATATATATATATTATAATATACATAATATAATATATATTAAAATATATTTATGTATATACAATTTTATTTATTTATTATATATACAATTATATTTATGTATATATAATTATATTTTTTTACACAATCATATTTATTTATTATATGGTTATATACAAGTATGTTGATTATACTTAACTAACAATAGTTTGGGATTTATGTTGTAAAAAAATTTCTTGAAGTTTTCCACTTATCAAATTTGTAGAAGTAATTCTCATTAATTGGAAACTAATTAAAAACTATACATTAAATGCCAAAATCAATTCAAAATAAAATTTAAAACTATTTCCCAAAATAAGAGTATGGTTCTCATGCATTAAAATTAAATCCTAATAGTTCTTTTAGTACTTGGAAAGAGTAAAATATTGTTTGATTTCATATACACATTTGTTATTAATGTTGAGAAACCAACTTATTTCCTTCAATTTTCATCTACTTTGATTTCCAAATTTTCATTCAATAGAATAACAATGCTAAATTGAACTTTATGCATTGTAATAGAGATTCCTTACATTTACTTTCTTCCTATGCAACTTTGTAACAATAAAGATTAAACAACTTTCCTTTTCTTTTTTTACTTAAATTACATAGTACCACATTTTTAGCTACATAATAACACATTATGCATAATTTCACTCATGAAGACTTGAATCTCTCCATGTTTCACAAGGCTCACATACATACACTTTGTGACTTTAATTTGATGAACTCCCAATTAGTTTCCAACTTCAACATATGAACCTGAAAAGAGAAACAACAAGAAATTCCACATAGGCTAATGAGCTCTCCACCCAACCGTAGGGTTTTATATTCAACCCACCCTTGAGCTAGGGGTCACATAGCTCTCCCAAGGTACACACACACTTCATATTTCAAAACAAAACACATAAAACATTTAGATACTTACACATCTTCACAACACCTAGTGTTTCACATTACATGTTTCTTCACATCACAACCCTTTTAAAACCCTCACAAACACAAATGATACCCTCTTGAAATCCTTCAAAGGGGTAAATATTTTATCATATATATATATAATAGCACATTTCATAATCTCACATTTCCACTTTTTCTCAACAAGAACAACACAACCAATGCACAAACTCTATCCCCACAAAACACAACGAAGAAGCACAATGGATTTAACATGTTATTTCTTCAAAAATCTCATACACGATGCAAACATCCAAAACATTTATTCACAAAAATCTTGCAAAAAGGTTTAGAACCTACCTTGACAAAGCTTTCCAAGAATGGTAGAAATTTGGCGAGGACTCTCCAAGCCTCCTCCTTTCAATTCCTTCCTTTCTCCACTCTCTTCTCTTCCTCTCCCCTCTTCTTCTATTCTCCTAGAGATGCTCTACAAAATTAAATTTCAAAAGAAAGCCACTTGAAGACAACAAGATGGAAAATCCCCCTCTACTCAAGAAGAAAGCATAAATAGAAAAAGGAGGAGAACTACCCCTCCTAACTACCCAAACCACCAAATACCACCCATTTTCACCATCCTTTAGAAATGGGGATTCTAAGGTGGTTATAAGAACTTAAAAAAATATTTCTAAGGTGCAATAAACCCCTTAACCCTATATCTAGCACCTAGGGTTAATTTAAGATTAAAAAATAATAATTTAATTCACAAGAACCACATAAATCATAAAAAAGAAAAATATTATGAGATGACTCACAAGGTCATAAAAATTAAACATTCACACAATTAAACGACCTCACAACACATTAAACCACATAAATGCCATGTTCACAACATTACAATACATGATTTTAATTTCTCCATATGAGATAAGATCAATAGTCACGTACATAATACAAAAAAAGTAGATATGTGACCCCAAATACCATTGGTAAATTTAACCTGCTCACTCAACCAAAAGTGTTAGTATATCATAAGAAATAATAATAAATAGCTAAAACAACTAACATATATCAAAAATAACATTTCGAAACAATTATTATTTTCCAATTTTTTTATCTACAATAATAATTTATAAGATCACATAGAAATTGTTTAATCAAATAAACAATCATAGGTGAACACTTAACTTATCAAATCTCATCTCAATAACATCTACTCACATATCCACATAATGTAATCATTTGAAAATCACAAAATCACTACCACTAGCAATAATCGATTGAAATCCATCATATAATAAATAAAGCCATGATAACCAAGATAAACCATATATATATATATCATCCACAAAACTCTTGTATAATGTCCAATCATAGAAACGCATGAACAACATCAAACAAAAGTCATATTATCAACAAAGAAACATAGAGTCAACAAGTTCACCGAAGGTAGGGTCCCACATTTGCAATGTTGTATGTTGTATTTGGACCATGAAGTATGAAATTCATTTTTTAAGTTGGATTCCAAAGGTTGAGTTGGCCATTCATTAGGGTTTCTCTTGACTTTATATTTTGCACAAGATACATATTCTTATTGTAGTCTAAACCCAGTGTTTTACTTGTAGACCCTCTGAAACTCAACATTTGACACTCGCCATGTGTATGGCCTACTATAAGGAGTGCAATTTGTAAATAAGCAATAAATTCCAAATTCTAAGCAATGTAGTGTAAACCCTTGTTTAAGGATATGAAAAGTAAACCTATTCAGATTTGACCTTTGGCAATAATATCAATGTCTACTTGTAGTTTTTTAGTGTTGATTAATCTCTAAAGTTTGAACTAAAAATTACAAGTCAACCCCCAAAGTAGGTCCTACAATATCCACCTAAAATTTTGAGTAAATTATGTTGGTTGTAAAATACAATTTGAGGGCTAAAGTTTTAGATAATATGGAAACATACAACCTAGACTCTAAGTATTGAATGATCTTCATTTTACCACATCTTAAGATGCTTGATGGGTAGATCATTAATTGAGGTATATGGGTTTGTTGTTGGGCATGCGAACTCCAAGTATCCTTTGAATCTTATTGCTTGATTTAGGTTCATGATGTATTAATTCTTCTTGTGTTTCCATGTTTAATGCATTGTGAAGTATGTTAGGTGTGTCATCTCATTAAGTCATGGTACCTTGTACATGTAGGAGTGCGATGTGGCATTCTTGATGTCACATTTATATTGTGAAAAAAATGTTCATATAATTTTTATCTATTAATATCTTTGGTAAATGCTTGGGGCATTACATTTGGAATTGGAGCTCATAATCACAACATCAAGATCTTTGGGTTTAATTTTGTGATACTTGGTTGCTTCTAGTTATGTTTTTGTAAATTGTGTCATTGCTAGTTGCATGGTATTTAATATTGTGTTTTTCTTATAGGTGTATTTGATCTAATGATTATGTGATACTAAAATTGGCTTCTTCAGTGGAAGAAATGATGCCTCCTAGGAATTCGTGTACATGTTAGTGAGGTCTAGATTGAGAATATCTTAAAATTTAGAGGAAAGAATCTCTTCATGTAAGGTAGGATAAGATAGAGGGAGAATTAGGGTTCCAAAGGTGGTTGGTTTACTGCAAGAGTTAGAGATTTTTCCTAGTTAGAAAGAACTTGAGCTAGTAGATCTAAATATTTATTTTCTATGGGAGAATATTAGGGTAGGTATAGTCAAATTGAACATTAGAGGAGCCCATGCTTAGGTCTAAAGTGGAAGAAGTACCCAAGAAGGATCATCCTTGGCAAGAGGTTATGTAGGTGGTGAATTTAGTTACAAGTTAGATGAGGTATATTCTTTGAATGCACCCACTAAAATTCGATGGTTCTATTAAGGAATAGGGGTGAAAAATTGGCTCTTAGCCTTTTATCATTGCTCTATGATGCACTTGTATGGTAGTTAAACTTGGGATAGGAATGCCATCATGTGGTTATGTGGGTTTACATTCACCTAATGGTGTTAGGAAGATAAAAAACATCACTTGTCTATTTCTATAGTTTCTTGGGAATTTTTTTGTGATCTTTTATGCTTTCATAAAATTGTATTAAGTTCCAAGTTGATGAAATCCATGATATTAGGTAGTTGGATATGTCAATGGATCAATATAATACTACTTGTATGAGCTAACCATTAGCACATGTCATGACACCCTGAACACATTTTATAGTTATCACTTACAATAGAAATTATCACTTATAATCATTTATTACTTTGTTAATTGTGCATGAATTTCATAAATTATTTTAACTTTGACTATGATAATTAAATAACCACTACATAAATCATGAGAGTGACATCTTGGTACCAACATCTCTTTGATATTTTATCCTCCAATCTAAACCTAAACTCTTTATCTTGTGTAATGAATCCACCTCTACTCATATTCTTCCACCACCCACCATAACTTCCTCTTGTTTACTTGATGTTATTATGGAGATTTTACCACCTTTTACAAATTAGCTTATTTATGTTACTATTATAATTCAATTTGTGGATCCTCTTGCTATTACTCTTGTTGCTATTATTGTTCCTTCTAGGGGTCCTCTTACTATTCTTACCAATACTATTTATTCAAAGGACCCCCTCTTATCCCTTCTAATTCTATCATTACTATTGTTGTTGCTATCTCTCACATGCTTATAATTGTTCATCCTCCAAAGGTTTTCATGTCTACCACCAATTTAATATATTTTTACTACTCCAATTACACATCATTTTGAACTTGTTATCTAAGTGGAACTTTTTGATTTGATGCATTTGGTTGAGTGCTTCATTAAGTACATTGATAACAGTTATTCTTTAGATGACTACTACATATATCTTATTAATTGAGTAATCTTCCATCATATTTTCTTATGTCAATTAATTTTCTTATCCTTCTTTCTTGAATGTCCTATTCCTATTATCCCTCACCATTTATGGATACACTAATAAAGTCACTTGGAGGGTGAAGGTTATCATGAATATACAATTTTTTTTTCTCTTTGTAGCCACTCTAACTAGATATTTCTAGGGGTGGAACTCATGCTATGATGTAAATGGAATAAACATAATTCTAGTAAAGTCAAAACAAACTTATAGATTTTGGTTATCCAAAGAAGTCCCATAAAAATACCATTATGATAAAAGAGATCAAGTAGCTAGCTAGAGAGACCATGTGTACATATGATGAACACTTTAAAGAACTTTGTTCAAAGATTCCCTAGATAATTGATGATATCATAAAAATGATTTATTCATCAATGGGTTGATCACCAAAATTAATGGGGAATTGGTCTAGTGCATGCTACCAACCTAAAAGGAAGCTTAAGATACTACTTGGTGAGTTGGAGTCTTGGGTTAACCATATTATGGCTCAAATACAAATCTTGAGTAGTATATGGGATATACAACCACATAGATAGAGAAGTTATCAAGCAAGTTTAAAACAAATATGATATTTGGTGTATAGGGTGTAAAAGTGAAGGTCATTTTATTGGCTAGCTAATAGTGAGAGATTAGGTGGTAGGTGTTGCAACACCATTTCCCCAAAATTTATGTATACCAGTAAAGGCATGAAAACACTTCTTGTACCCTTCTAAAAAAATTGTATGGGGTTATTTTCAATTTTTGGCATGATATTTCTTAGTATTCCACACATGATAACAACTCATATATAGAGTGCAAACATTATGGGAATAGTGTAGAAAGGAAATCATGACTAAAATTTTCCAACCCATGTAACAAAATCAACGTTACCTTTCACAATAAAATGAAAGTTATCGTACAAAATAAAATCAAGGTTATCTTATACAACATAATTAGTGTTATCCAATGTTAAATAATCAAAGTTATCCTATGCAATAAAATCAAAGATACCCTATACAAAAAAACCAACAAGGTTACCATGTCTTAGGATCTACTTGGTATGGGTGCATAAGTAGTGCTAACTATGGTCAAAATGGAAGTTGATCTCTCCCACAAGTACCATCATATTGCAAATGTGAGATTTTTTTACATTTATCATGATGGTGATACCAAAACAAAATAATAAATTATATTGCTTTAGTAAGTAGAATAAAATAAAAGTATAATGCAAAAAAATTGAAATGCTTGTGTTGGGGCTCCATCAAAGAAGCATGGGAAAATTGTGATAAGAAGTTATGTATGTGAGAAGTATAAATATACTACAAAAAAATATGAGGTACACATATGAAAGGAAAAATTAACCCAGTTATAGATGATTTGAGGCTATTTCAACTAGAAAATCACCATTAGGTATATGTGGGATCTATATGTAATTACTCCATGTAGCTCAACAAAATGTCACCTCATAAAAACTATTTGAGTGCGATGAGTAGGAAGTGAGCTATGTAATCCTTATACTTATTTTCAATAAAGGAGTTTTTCTAAAAATAAAAAATCTCTAAGAGAAGTTGTCTTCACAAACAAATAGTGAGTCTTTAAATGATATCAATTTTCCACAATCCATATTGATTATTGCTAATTGATTTATGGATTCGATTGTGTAAGAATTTTTTGCAACATGCTAGGTCTGCAATTTTCTTTGCAAGTTTGATCCTTAGCAACTCAAATTGTTTTGCTTTAAAACACAGTTCCCTCCCATGAAGGGTATCAATAAATGATATCAATTTTCCACAATCCATATTGATTATTGCTAATTGATTTCTGGATTCGATTGTGTAAGAATTTTTTGCAACATGCTAGGTCTGCAATTTTCTTTGCAAGTTTGATCCTTAGCAACTCAAATTGTTTTGCTTTAAAACACAGTTCCCTCCCATGAAGGGTATCAATAAATGATATCAATTTTCCACAATCCATATTGATTATTGCTAATTGATTTCTGGATTCGATTGTGTAAGAATTTTTTGCATCATGCTAGGTCTGCAATTTTCTTTGCAAGTTTGATCCTTAGCAACTCAAATTGTTTTGCTTTAAAACACAGTTCCCTCCCATGAAGGGTATCAATAAATGATATCAATTTTCCACAATCCATATTGATTATTGCTAATTGATTTCTGGATTCGATTGTGTAAGAATTTTTTGCATCATGCTAGGTCTGCAATTTTCTTTGCAAGTTTGATCCTTAGCAACTCAAATTGTTTTGATTTAAAACATAGTTCTCTCCCATGAAGGGTATCAATAAATGATATCAATTTTCCACAATCCATATTGATTATTGCTAATTGATTTCTAGATTCGATTGTGTAAGAATTTTTTGCATCATGCTAGGTCTGCAATTTTCTTTGCAAGTTTGATCCTTAGCAACTCGAATTGTTTTGCTTTAAAACACAATTCCCTCCCATGAAAGGTATCAATAAATGATATCAATTTTCCACAATCCATATTGATTATTGCTAATTGATTTCTGGATTCGATTGTGTAAGAATTTTTTGCATCATGCTAGGTCTACAATTTTCTTTGCAAGTTTGATCCTTAGCAACTCAAATTGTTTTGCTTTAAAACATAGTTCCCTCCCATGAAGGGTATCAATAAATGATATCAATTTTCCACAATCCATATTGATTATTGCTAATTGATTTCTGGATTCGATTGTGTAAGAACTTTTTGCATCATGCTAGGTCTGCAATTTTCTTTGCAAGTTTGATCCTTAGCAACTCAAATTGTTTTTCTTTAAAACACAATTACCTCCCATGAAAGGTATCAATAAATGATATCAATTTTCTTACACAATTGAATCCATAAATCAATTAGCAATAGTGAGTCTTTGTTCACCAATGCTTATAAAAAATGACTTGTATAAAATTATGCATACTGTGGAGTCAATGAAGAATCAATACCTAAGGAAAATAGGGTGGTGGGGTCTTGCGGGTGGGGGGAAATGTGGGAGAAAATCAAGCCCACTAGAATTCTCAAGTGGGAGGGAACTATAGGGTTGGGGGACATAGTTGAGAGAGGAGGTCGAGCACGTAGAAATTCTAAACGTTTAGAGAGGGAAATCAACTCGAAGGACAAGGCTTGAGAGCAGGAAGAAATTAGAGTAAGGGCATCAAAACACTCTCCCTCAGGCCTACTCTATAGAATATATAGCTTGAAAATTGGGAGAGAGAGTTTAGAATTATAACAAAAAAATTGAACCCCCCTGCATGCAAGGGTGGGTGTTGGACTTACGACTCTTGAACTTGAAGATGGGATTGTATACTTAAATCTAGTCGACCGATGCTAGGTATGATGGAAAATTTTATTAACTTTGAAGGTTCATGGGTTGCTATTACAAGATGTATTAATTTATACATGCACTAAATTAATTATTTTGATTGAAATGGGATGGAATGTAATGAGTCAACATGCACTAATTCCATCACCATGTATCCTCATGGAAAACAAGACTTCAGTAAAACCTATTAGGTTGCTTTGAGATTCTAAAATTAACATTGAAGGCATTAATATCTATGCAGACTTTGAATTCATTAAGATGGTTAACATAGATCAAAACCATGAACTACTTAGAAGAGGCCATTTTTCTTATAGATGAAATCTTATATGTGTTTTAGGTAGCATATATAACTAAGATTATAATTATTGTTTTGGATCACAAAGATGTATTATATATAAATGGTGTATATTGACAAAAAAGAAATTAAATAATCATACAGGGTTAGCCAATATTTTTTGATTTGACCATGTAGATTTTTATAACTAATGTTTTAGATCAAAATCCATGATACATATTAGGGAATGAAAGAAAGAGAATATAAATAAGAGGATGTTAGCACAAAAAGATGACTAGATGGAGGGAATTGTGGCACAAGAACCTAGAAGAGATGGATGAAAAAGGATAAACCTTGGGTGAAAGGAGAGACAAGAAGGATGGTAAGGTTATTGTCAAACATATGAGAAGGGGATAAGAAACATGTATATAAACAAGAAAGACAACATAAATATAAGAATTATTTACAAAAGGAAATATATTGCAAAAAATGAAGGATATAAATGAGTCAAAAAATATTAATACTTGAGACAAAATAAATCTTAGCAAAAGGGATAATTTATATAATTATGGAAATCTATATATATAATAAGAGTTAGCACAAAAAACACACAATACCAATGATTTTTGATAGGAAAATATGAAAGTTATTTTATTCAATTGAACACAAATTACATTATAGAAACGAAAAATGAAAATAGAGGATCAAATCCTCATCAAGTTGCAACACATTACAATTTCATTCCTAGTTTCGAGAGAATTTTCTTTCGTGTAGCTTCAAATTTTCTTCTCCTCTCTACTTTCCCTCCTTTCTCATGGCTTACCACTTTTTGTACTTTTCCACTACTTTGAAAAATTCCCAAAAATGGTCATAAATGGCCTTAGGTGCCTCCAAGCATATTTTGGGAATTGTAATCCCAACCCCAAAAAACAAGTCAACTTGTGAGAGGTATAAATTTTGATTTGGGCACCTGATTAAGATATATTTTTTAACATGAAGATCTTAGAGTGCTCTACGCCATGCTTTTCCTAGATCAAGAATTGATTAGACATTCATCAATACCCCATTTGATCATTTAAAGGTCCACAATTCAAGTTAAATATTTTTTTAACCTTGAAATTTTTATAACTCACTATCTGCAAGTGATCTTTGGCTAATTTTTCTTATTGTAGGTTGTCTTTACAATTTTAAAGCTCTGGGTAAATTTTCAAGTCCATACATTCTCTTGAATGCAAAATTTCTAAAAATAACATGTTGCTAAAGAGACCTACAAAACCAAAAATAAAACAAGATTACTTTTTTGGGTGATGAAAGATTGCTCTTACACCTCTACATGCTCCTACATTAAAAAATATGTATTTATATGTATGCATATATTATTTAGCAGCATTATAATATTATTACCTAACAAGTTATTTAAAATATTATGAAAAGAGACACTAAAATAATTAATATAATTATAAAAATAACTATAACCTTAAATGAGATATAGATATAGATAACCTTTGAGATATAGATAACCTTAAATGAGATATAGATATTATTCAATGATAATAACATATGTTATTTTTATACTTATCACACATAGCAATATAAAGACAATAATTTAAACAACTAAAACAAAATAATGGCTAACAATATTATTTATACTATAACATATGGCTCATAAGATAAAAGATAACTATAAAATCATATTGGCTAATTATAGTTATCTTATAATGCTAAATAAAATATTTAGAATCACAAGGGATAACTACAAATACAAAACATTGGTAATATAAATCTACACAGTCAACTCTAGAAAATATTGGCTAACTATCATTGTGGTTGGACTATGGAAATTTCATGTTTTTAAACTCTATAAGGTGATAATAGGGAATTTAGATATTATCCAACTAGAATATGTGCATTGGAATAACACATATGGAGGTAGTTTTTATGAATAGTTAGAAAGGACCATTGGTGAATATAGGCTAAAAGAAAAGAGTTGCATGCTAAAAAATAGGTAAATAGTACAATAGAAACATTAGAATTTAGTGACCAAATCTAATTAAATACATGTGTTAGATCATATAATAGAAACATGAAACATGAAATTAAAATAAAACATAAGAATAATATTAAATTTATGTAGAGAGACCCTTTCAGAAAGGGCTCCACCACCAAAGAAACCACAAGATTTTATTAGTATGAAAGAATAGAATATGTAAGATCAGGCTTAATTTCAAATCCAAAAAGAAAAGATCATAATAGCAACCACTCTATTTAAATCTAAGCCAAGAACCCAAATCTAAACAAGAAAGAACAAACAAGCAAAGGAGATCAAACAATAATCAAAGTTATACCAAATTCCATGCTCAAACTTGATTCACCTTTCTTGCACCTCCTCAAAATAACCTTTCCAAGGTTTCCCTCAAATTTTGTTACATACGAGTACCTGCAAATGAAAGCAAGAATATTGAATATATGTGGTTGTAAAGACAAAATGATGGAGAAATCCTTCTTTTATAGAAGAGCTATTCGAACAGATGAAAGAGGTTAAAGTTCTAGAAAGATGCCAAGATCAACGGTGGAGGATGAATGCACCACATAGTGGTAGGGTTATGGACGAATAAGGATAGACGATCAAGAATGAAAGAAGACTAGAGAGAATCAATGGTCTAGATTTGAAAGAACAGAGTGAAGGGAAAGTAGTGGAGGAATTAAATAAAATTATTTAATTCATGGAAGGAATCTTTGACCACATTTTTAATTTGGTAAAAGAAATGGAAGAATAAATAATCATTTTAGATTATTTATTTATGGAGAAAAAGAAAATGTATAATTTAAAATGATTATGCAACCATTTAAATTAAATGTAGAGGCAAATAGAAAAAATAATTAAATAATTAAGTCAGACTAATTATTTAATAGAGGAAAAGTGGTAAGAGGGAGTCGAATAATTTTAATAATTATTTGACCATAGAAGGATGAAAAGGATCAATGAATAGATAAATAATTAAGAATAATTATTTAACTATAGATGAATAATGAAGAGAAAATAATTAAATAAATGATAATTTATTTAATTATAGAAGGAAAGAGTATTAGCCACACAATTAAATTAATACTTAATTTATTTAATTGATTAGAAGAGACTGCAAATCAAGAAATGAATTAATTAAATAATTAAAAGCATTTAATTAATAGAGGAATGTGATCAAAGACAATAATTAAATAATTAAATTTAATTATGCAAGGAAGAAGACCAAGACAATGGAAAAATGACGTTCACAGACCAAGACATTTTTCAGTGTCTACATTTTGCCCCTCTTTGACATAATGTGATTTGAGCATTGTGTCAAATAATAAATTAGAAAATATTTTTCAAATCATGCCCCAACGTGCCCTGGTGAAGGTGGATAGACCTATGCCCCCTTGGAATTTTTTTCAAATTTTCAAAAAATTTGAGAAATTATTTTGAAAAGCCATTTTGATGCACTGACATGAGAAGAAATCAGCTTGTGGGCTGTCAGGATGATTGTAGGAAGGAAAGGCGAGGGTGTGAAGAAGGTGGATGTTAGTATGGAGAAGACAGATGTCAGCGTGAAGTTAGTTAGATGAAAAGGGATGGATATTCTCACTTAACAGATGTCAATTTGCATGTTTATCATCATTGGGTGTCAAAATGTATGACATAGACCAAGGTGTGCAATGTTACCACTTGCAAAAGAAAAATAGTCAAAAGATAATGCCAAAAGACAAGGAATGCCATGACTCATACTAATGACCCAATTGTCCCAGTCTTTTTTTCAAGACAAACTACATACAACAATCAAAAGAAAAGAGATCATGATCCATCATTGCCCCTCTAAATTCTTCGTGGGACATCCTCGTGGTAGCTAGTAATATGACCAAAGACCAAAAAAAAAAGATAAGACCAACTAGACCAACAAATTCAATAGCCATATAGATCAATTGGAAGAGTTTATTTGATGATGAGATTGATGTGATTGATGGACCGATTGATTGATGAGTTTGATTGACCGATGTTGATTGATTGATAAGGTTGACCGATTGATTGATTGTTTGTCTAGATAGATTGATTGACCAGATTGATTATTTGACTAGATTTGATTGATTGATAGTTTTGACCAATTGACAAGATTAATTGACCATTGTTGATTATGCCTGGTTTCAGGAAAGACGTATTATGTATAAGGAAAAATTAACTGACTGATTGATTGATTTGTTTGACTATGCTTGGTTTCAGGAATGATACATCTTGTTTAAGGTAAATGATGAGGTTGAACAAGTTGACCAATGTTTGAATTCAGGAAGGATGCATCCTAAGTAGGGCAAAATGATAAGACCAATGACCTAACAAGCATTGATGATTAGACAATCGATCGATTTGGATTGAAGAATAGCTAGAAAGTTGATTTGTTGGTTCAAGATTTGATTTAGATGTTTGACTACTTGAAGACAAAAGACCTGGACAAACTCGAAAAACCCTAAAGGACTGACCTAAGGCCTCGAGGGCTCATCAATTGATGGCCTTGCCTACGTTATACACACATAGAGACCTCGTAGTTCGACTGACATTGACCAAAATTGATATGACTCGACAAAACCCTAAGGGACTAACCTAGTGCCTTGGGGGCTCATCAAAAGATGGCCTTGCCTATGTAGCAATGTGTAGAGACAACGCAATTCAACTAGACTTGGACTGTCACAGACTCACTCGACTCTGGCTTTGTTTTTGGAGTTTTGATGTTTTCTAATTTTTTTGGATTTTGAAGGTTTTATGATTTTTTTGGATTTTGAAGGTTTTATGACTTTTTTTGGATTTTGAAGGTTTTATGATTTTTGTTTGAAGGTTTTTGATTTTTGGATTTTGAAAGTTTTGTGATTTTTTTGGATTTTGAAGGTTTTGTGATTTTTTTTGGATTTTTGAAGGTTTAAAGGCTGATACCATGCGTAGGATCCCAAAATGATGTATGTCAAGGAAATTCCTCCAATCAAGTATAGGACCAACTTATTATGGGCGTAGGGGTGATGGATAGCAATATGTTATGGGTGGGGATGAAAAGCGAAAGACGCTAAATGCCAATGATTCTTAGGCCATGAGGAGAATTTCAAAGCTTTATTATGGACATATGATATGTGTGAATGAATGTAAGAAATACAAAAAACTAGGTAGAGTGATAGTAGATAAAGGAGCAGAGACTGACTATGCATGACACCTGTTTGCTAGGTTTTCACCATGGTACTTATCCAAAGCACCACCAAAGTGTTTTTCACATTTGGACGAATTATTTCTCTTTACTATTTTTTTGTTGTCACCAAGACGCCTGTTTGCTAGGTTTTCATTAGGGTGACCATTTTTTGATTTTTTTTGTATTTTTTGACCTTTGACAGGATTCTCTAAAGGCTAAGTGTAATATCTGTGAAGATGGATGCTGTTGATGGGCTTAGGTAGTGGTTCACCTTCAGGAGTAGACAACTGGTAAGCACTAGACCCATATACTACTGTGATGATGTAGTGTCCCAACCGGTTTGGCTCATATTTGTATGACCATGCCAAACAAAAGGATTTGATTTGAATGAAGGGTGGGAATGATGAATACGAAGGATGATTGATGCGGCGGGTGAAGGGAGCTAGGGAATTATTCCTAATGTGCACACTACATGGGCCATTAGGCTTCACACAAAAAGGAGTTTGGGAAACCAATGAGTTATAGTATGTGAAGGGGTTGTCGTCAAAGGTCCATCAAAGAACATTGTCAAGGGAGATGTAATGATATGATAAATGAGTGGATATGGATGGATGTGGAAGAGTGTATGGATTGGGTGAAAAGGATGAAAATGGAGACTTTGGATCAACAAGCTCTTCTTTTGACTTTTTTATTTGATAGATGCCCCTAGTTATTTTTGATGAAGAGGCATAACTAGAGATCAATTCTTTATTACTTTCATTCTTTTGATACATGCCCCCAATTATTTTTGATGAGGCATAATTTTGCTTTCATTCTTTAATTTTATTTGTATCTTTGATTTGTCCAATAGCTTTTGATTTTGACTAAAGGGATTTTCTTAATCCTTTTTTCTTTGTGTTCTTTCTTTTGATTTTGTATCTCCACTTGAAGGAAGCACTTTCACCTTTGATTCTTGAGTTATATCCTTGTTATTTTCTTGAGGTGACACTTTTTGATCCATGTATATGAGGTGGATGAATGTGGGTGAGATGGATGAATTGAATGAAGTGGATGAGATGGATGAGATAGATGAAATGGTAGGAATGTGTGATTTATGAAAATATTGGCGATGCACTAAATAGATTATTCGAGACTATCCTTTTCAACACTAGTAACACTATAGGAGGCTTGTACATCCTTAACAAGTTGGAAATAAGGATTAGAAGAGGCAATAGTAGGGGATGCATACCCTAACCCAAGATGGTTGAAATGGGAGAATGATGGTTCTGAAGATGGAGTGGAAGGAAAAGGATCATGAGCGGATATGGTGAAGACAAAGGTATCATCAGGATCCTAAAAGGTTTCGATCTAGGAACAACCATATGAAGTTGACTCAACATCATTCTTAAGAGTCTAAATATCCTTAGCAACATTAATCTTTTCTCCTATGGATAACTTATCAGCACCAAATGAACTATCCATACGATACTCTTCACACCCCATATCATGGATCTAGACCTTGGTTTCAAAAGGTGTAGTGAATGGAGTGTATGATTTGACCAAGGAAGATGGATCAATGTAATGTGATGAGGCATAAGATGAAGCTTCTTGATTAACAGGCACTTGGAATTCAGTAGTCCCTCTTAGATTATTGTGCAGTATTGGAAGGGATCAAGATCACTTGGGATGGTAATTTTGATGCCATCATAAGGAAATTTAAGCATTAGTGGTAAGTGGAAGGTACAAATCTCATGGAATAAATCCATGGGCAACCAAGGAGAATATTAGGGCAGATCCAGATCCAAGACATAAAACATTGTATTCTGAATAGCGGGGCCAACTCTTATATGAAAGCTACTTAATCCTTCAGATGAGTGCTCTACATCATCATAAGCCTTGATAAAAATTGTCTTAGATTGATCTATGCAAGATTAAAAGTATCCCAATGCTTTCACCAATTTTAAGGTGCATATGTTCAAACCCGCTCCACCGTCTACCAAGACTCATCTAATTTTATGTTTATTAATGAAAACCTCAAGGTGTAATGGATCATTGTGATTTGGACTTTTTGTGGAAAGGTCTTGTTTAGAGAAGGTGACATGATGTGGTGTAGCTGTAGATCCTATCATGGCCTAAAATTGGTTGAAATTTAGGTCTAAAGGGACTAATGTATCTTGCAAGGCTTTTTCCAAAATGGCTCTATGCTCTGGGGAAATGTGAAGTAGCTCAAGAATAGATATCTACGCAGGCATCTTTCCTAGATGGTCAAGGATATTTTATTGACTTTTTGGTTGTGGATTAGAGGTAGCCCCTCAAAGGGTTACCTTAGCTCTGTGGGTAGTGACGACACATTCTAAACTTTTGTTATTAATGGTGATGGTAGCAATATGTTCATCAAGGGTACGAATGTGATGGATAGTATAATCATGTGCCACATTGGTATAATTAGCGTTATTATTACCCGAACTAGAGGTCTTCCCTGTTCCATTGACTTGCAAGGGTGTATTGAATATGGTATGATCAACATTGATTTTAAGTTATTGATTGTCCACTGAAATTTCTCCTTGTTCAATGAGGTCCTGAATGAGATTTTTAAGTGTCCAACATGATGGTGTATTATGTCCTTTTCCATGGTGATATTCACAATATTCATTTTCATTCCACTAATTAGGTTTGACCAATGTGGGTTCATAGTTCTTGATGTCTGGAAGCTGAATGACATTGCATTGTAAAAGTTTATTTAGAACTGATTCAATATGATGAAATAAGATCCAAATCTCAATCACAAACCCAAATAATCTGAAAATGTAACTCAGAAATTTGTAAATTAACACCAAAAATATGCAAATAAGATCTCATGTTTGTCATTCAAACTCTCCAAAAGTTGTATAATAACAAAGCAAATAAAAAATTACAATGATTTACAGCCATGTGGGCTGATGAAATACATTTTCAAACTGATATAAAACTTAATTATAACAGCAAATTGAACCACAAAAATGGTCTCCTTCAATCCAACTTCTTTTACCAAATTCTAGCTCCTACAACTTGCAACCAATAAATTCAAACTTAATTAAATTATGAAAATGGGATTACAATTAGTCCAAGAGGACAATGGGCTGCACCAACTGCACCAATCCCTACCAAGACTTCTGGAAATCACTAAAAAATGATTTAAAACATCAATCCAAAACCTTGAAACAAAAGGTTTCTCCAACACCTTCAACAACAATCTCTCAATACAACCTCAACAACTCAAATCTGCACCAACTGGTGATGTTATTGGCTCTACAATAAGCCTCAAATCTGAAACAACACCATTAAAACCCCTCCCTAGAGGTATACCATGCCTCCCTATGTCTTCCTCTTCAATCTCGAGAAAGAGAGCTCAAAAATGAAATGATTTTTCCTTTTATTCAATCCATCCTGTTCATGAAATGAAATTTGAGTGCATTTGGATAATTTCTTCACATTCCAAAACCCACTCCAAAAAAATCAACGCCTACCTCATGAAATTATGCAATTACCTTAAATTGCATTAATAAAATATTCTTTCCAAACTCCAAGACCTCTTGTGAAGGAATGGCAATGCTTTTATTGCATTCTTGCTTTCTTGAATAAAGCAAAAATCAGAATTTTCTAATCTTGGCATCCACTTCCAATATCCCTATTTTTTAGGAGTCAAGGAATTTAAAATTTGGAGTTACAAATTAAATTCATGGTCTCCAAGAAACCCACACCTACTTTGGTTTTTTTTAGGATTTTTGCTTTCAAGGCAGATTCTCCATTATCTCCACTCATCTTACCTTCTCCAAATTTACTCCAAATTTGAAATTTGAATTTTCAACATGACATAACATCAAAATGCTCAACAAAATATGAATATCATGAGACAAAATATGAAATCCAAAGCACACCAAAAATTAAAATTAAAATCAAACCCCTTTTGTTGACATAGGATAGCCACCATGCCATGGATGCTCCTGCATCACAATAGGTTCACCCAAGGGAGTGTATGTTCTCTTAGTGCAGGGAGGTCCTCTACGTTGTTGGCTATTTTGGATTGTATTCAATGATTGATCTTGAGTTTGAGTTTGGGTATTGGATGTGTTTGGTGTGTTTTATGTGGAAGGAACTTTAAGGTAAATAGTAGGGTGACCTTTGTTTATGACTTTTACATCAACAACTCCATCATTGGTGACATTCTTGTTTTGGGACCAAAATTTTCCTTTGTCATTATTAACTTTTGGGGTTTCTTTGGAGACTTTGAATAGTCCTTTTTCCATGAGAGCTTTCTCAATAACAACACCCTTTTCAATGATATCCTCAAAATTTGTGCAACATTGTATTTGGAGACTAGTCATCAATTCTGCATTAAGGTTTTCCACGAACATGGGAACTAACTATTTCTCAGGTATGTGACAAGGAAATTTTCTAGCCATACTTTTCCATCATTGGTAGAATGAAGTGAGTGACTCTCCCTCCTCTTGTTTAGTTGTACAAAGTTTTGCGAGGGTCATGTCACTTTCTATATTGAAGGCAAAGTGATTGATGAATCTATCAGCCAAGTCACCCCATGTTCGAATCCCTAGAGGAAGGTGTACAAACCAATCTAGAGCCTGTCCTGCAAGACTTCATGGAAATAGTATCATCAAATAAGTAGGCTCATATGTGATGTCCATACATGTTGTGTTGAACTCTCGTACGTGTTCCAATGGATCCCCTTTTCCTTTGTACTTGGTAAAAGTTGGTGGAGTGAAATTAGGCGGAAAAGGTGGCATGTATAAATTTCTGTCAAATGGATAAGGACACAATTCCTCCATAGAATATTTCTTCTTGGTTATCCCTAGTTGCATGTTTATCATTTGTTGTTGTATTGCTTGCATTTTTTGCATCAAGGTGTTTGCGAGAGATGGTGTTGCATTTGGTTGATTTTGCATGACATTGGTATTGGTATTGAGATGGTCAAATCTTGGATTTGGAGTGACATTTTGTTGCATGGGACCTTGTTGATATTGGTGTGTGAATGTTGCATTGGTGTTGGTTTGGTTTGGAATGAGATTGGTATTTTTATTTTTTCTAAAGGTCATGTTTGTGTTTTGTATGGTATTTTGAAATTGTGGTGTTGGACCTTGATTGGCATTTTGTGATTGAAATGTTGGACCTTGGCTTGTGTTTTGAAATGATGGTTTAGGACCTTGATTTTTCATTTTGAAATGATGGGGTAGGACCTTGACTTGAATTTTGGAATAATGGTGTAGGATCTTGATTTGTATTTTGGAATAATGGTGTAGGACCTTGATTTGGTGCCTTATGAATCCTCCTTGATTTTTTGGGTTGATTTTGAGGTGTGAAACCTTGACTTGTGCTTTGGAAAAGAGGATTTGTAAATGTCATAATCATGGGACTTGATGATGAGGAACCAAATGTAAAATTTTGTCCTTGTGTTGAAGCAAAAGTTCTCTTGTTTCCAAATGGTGTGTTAGGAATGTGAACATTTGTTACCAGGTGTGTTGTTGTCCCAAGGGGTAGACTTGTGAATACTTGATGTGATGAGGATGGCATCCCTAATGTGAATGTGTTTTGGGTAGATCCTTGGTTTAGGGATTGTGTAACTCCCTCTACAAGTGTAGAAACATCACAACCTTGAGGAAGTTTGGCAACTTTCTATGCTAGTGCATAGAAGAATTTATTCAGTTCAACACTAATTAGTTCTTCAACAATGCATACTATTCTTGGGTCTTGCAATACTTGTTCAATTTCTTCGGGGGTTAAGCCTTTGTTGACCTCTTCTAATGGGAGATTAGAAAATGGATTTGAGGTTCCTTTTGATGTTGGGGTTTGGTTTGAATTTGACCCAAGGTTCATATCACTTGTGGGATTGTAAAGAGGATCACTTGAAGAGTCCATGTCCTTTATTTTTTATCATGATCTTGTTTCAACCATGTAAGACTTGCAAAGGTGAAGAGGATGATAATGATAATGCAAGATGGGATATGAGACTAAATTATGTTTTTTAGATTTTTTGGATTATAAGGATGCACTTAAGACTAAGATTAAAGAATAATATAATGATAATGACCTTATTACTAATAGATATGATATACAAGGATGATGATATGTGATTTTAGGAGTAATGTAGGGATGAAAAGTGATAGTGCAAGGGTGATAATGACCAAAGGATATGGTATGCAATAAAACTAAATTCCAAATGATGCAAGATGGTATGGGACTAAGCTATTTTTTTTGTATTTTTTGGACTATAAGGGTATGAGGATGAGAATGATAATGCACCTAAAACTAAAGGTTGGGAAGCAATGATGATAATGACCAAAGGTGGTACGATAATGAAGCTAAAGTGAGACTAAAGGATGTCAAATGATGCTAATATGAACCTTAAGATATAAGAGAAAGGATACTAACCAAGCTTATGGTAATCCAAGATTACAAACCAAATTGTCATTGACCCTTATGAGGACCAATATTGAAAGATTGATAATGAGTCTAAACTAGGACATAAGTTTGAGACCCAAGTTTGACAATGACAAAGATGATGATGGTGATTGACAAGTTGAAATATAAAGGTCAATGACAACATGAATAAGCAACCATGAATTATCCAAAGGATTGATAAGCTTCTTATATCTAAAATCTCAAAGGTAGATGCAACCTAAGCCAAACCTAAGATTAACTATGCAAGGAAAGGATGAAAAATGCAACCTAAATGTAATGCAATCCTAAATGAAAGTGATGAAATGGAAAGATCAAGTTTTGCAAGTTTGATACTCAGATGATAAGATCACTATCAAGATGTTTCAGATGAAGATTGGACAAGTATTATGTAAAAAATATGACCTCAATTGGTTTTTGTTTTGGAAAATTTGTGAAATGTGACCAAGGATATTGTGAAGACACTGAAAACACTCTGAAAACATATTGGCTTGACTGTTGACTTGTGACAATTTTAAGATGCACACGTGTATGTCTTGAGGTTAGTCACCTCGAATTTCCATGGGTATAACACATATCGAATACAATATCACACACATAAAGCACTTGTCTATCCCTAAGCTCAATGGACAATGGTGACACTCTTAGACCCAAAATAGGATTCTCCTTCGATGCAAGGGAGGGACACCCTTTTGGGGTATGTATCACCTCTTGCCTACGAACATGGATGGGTAGGGGCCTTCTGCTATGGAAGGATACTGTAAATCACCCTCTTAATGGAAAGTCACAAGCTCAAAGCATGTAACTTATGCAAGCCAGGGATTTTTGTCTCACGAAAGGGAGCCAAATGTTGGGTGTAAAAGTCTTAAGGGTGTGGTGCTACACCCTGGCACTAAGAAACATCACCAAAACTCAAGTAAAAGGGTGGCTTCTAACTAGTTTGGATATTAGTTGCAACTTGGGGACATGGCACCTCGCAAGTGTCCAACAAGTGACTTAAGGCTTTAATCACTCCTACTAGGGGCTCTTATACTTTTTACGATAGTACCTCATTCTGAATGACACTGTATGGCTAAGGCCTACATACCATGAGGACTTGACATTTTGTCTTATCCTTTTATATACTAGCTTGAGGGAAAAACTAGTTGGAGGACTTCACCTTTGAGTTCTCTATACAAATGTGTCTCTTAAGCAGGCCCCTCTAAGGGTAAACAAAAGCAAGACAAGCACACTGTTTTTGATCTCCAAGATCACTCAAGGCACGAGCAGAGAGCATACACAATATACTTTCCTTATACTCGCATGGTGTTCATTTTAATCCCAACCAAAATCAAATGTGTAGGTGATAATGTAAATGTCCAAAAGATGTTTTTGATTCTCAAGATCACCAAATGGTGCAAAAGAAGAGCATACACACCTTAAGGAAACTTACAAAACCACAAGACAATAAAACAATGATTCTTTTTAACCACAAAATAAGATATGTGAGAAGACATGCCAATGAAATTTGTTGGTTCTTTTTTTCCATATGAATGTGAGATGCAAATTCTTTTCAATACCGAATGAGTGAATGATGCAAGTTGTTGTAAATTTTTATGCTCAATGAGTGATATATGCAAAGTTGTTGTTCATTTTAAGCCCACGAGTGAAAAATGCAAGTTGTTGTAAATTTTAGACCCAATGAATGAAGAATGCAAAATTGTTGTTCATTTTAGCCCATGAGTGTAAATGCAAGTTGTAAATTTTAGACCCAATGAATGTAGAATGCAAAGTTGTTCATTTTATCCTCATGAGTGAAAATTTGTGAAAAAAAAGAAAGATGTTTCTATGCTAAGGAAACACAAAAATAGGCCAACAAAATGTTTCAAAAGAAACAATTTAGACTCCCTCCAAGATTGATGCCACATGCTAAAAACAAGAGATTAGTAATACCAAAAAACCTTTAATGATAACAACAAATTAAAACAGTGATAACTTTATCAAAACTAAATGAAATTTAAAACCTTAAAAAACTATGAAAAGATAAGACACAAACCTTCAAAACCCAAAAAAATTTCTGCACGACAAAATTGTTATAGATAAAAGAAAACACAAATTTTAACAAATAAATTTTAAAAAAGCAGCAAATATTAAAAAATCCATAACTTTCTCAAATCTAAACAAAATTTAAAATTATAAAAAGACATGGGAAGTTGAAAGTGAGATCTGCAAAACCCAGAAAACATTTTATAAGATTTTATGCGCCCATTTTTCTGTGATCAAAAGAATATGATGGGTTTTAAATGCAAATTCTTGGCTGTAACCTTCAAAACTCATTTAAAACACTCGAAAGATTAGATTGTTCACATCGGGTTCACCAATGTAAGATCAGGGTTAATTTCAAATCCAAAAAGAAAAGATCATAATAGAAACCAGTCTATTTAAATATAAGCCAAGAACCCAAATCTAAACAAGAAAGAACAAAGAAGCAAAGGAGATCAAACAACAATCAAAGTTATACCAAACTCCATTCTCAAACTTGATTCACCTTTCTTGCACCTCCTCAAAACAACCTTTGCAAGTTTTCCCTCAAATTTTGTTGCATACGAGTACCTACAAATGAAAGAAAGAATATTAGATATATTTGGTTGTAAAGCCAAAATGATGGAGAAAGCCTTCTTTTATAGAAGAGCTATTTGAATGGACGAATGAGGTTAAAATTCTAAAAAGATGCCAAGATCAATGGTGGAGGATGAATGCACCACATAGTGGTAGGGTTAGGGACAACTAAGGATAGATGGTCAAGATTGAAAGAATACTAGAAAGAATCAACGGTCAAGATTTGAAAGAAGAGAGTGGAGGGAAAGTAGTGGAGGATCTAAATAAAATTATTTAATTCATGGAAGGAATATTTGACCACATTTTTAATTTGGTAAAAGATATGGAAGAATAAATAATCATTTTAGATTATTTATTTATGGAGAAAGGGAAAATGAATATTTAATTTAAAATTTTATGCAACCATTTAAATTAAATATATAGAGACAAATGATTTTTTTTTAAAAATAATTAAGTCAGACTAATTATTTAATAAAGGAAAAGTGGTAAGAGGGAGTCAAATAATTTTAATAATTATTTAACCATAGAAGGACAAAAATGATCAATGAATAGATAAATAATTAAGAATAATTATTTAACTATAGACGAATAATGAAGAGAAAATAATTAAATAAATGATAATTTATTTAATTATAAAAGAAAAGAGTATTAGTGATGCAATTAAATAAATACTTAATTTATTTAATTGATCAGAGGAGAATAAAGATCATGAAATGAATTAATTAAATAATTAAAATTATTTAATTAATAGAGGAATGTGATCAAATACAATAATTAAATAATGCAAGGAAGAAGACCAAGACAATGGAAAAATGATGCTTGCAGACCAGGACATTTTTCAGTGTCTACAAAATACATTAATATAATACACTTATCCCTTCAATCTGGCACTAATTCAATAGTAAAATAATACCTACAAGATCAAAATACAATCTCTATCCCATGACTTTATTATATAGGAAATCAAAACTTGGAAACCATAAATAGTTTTCCAAAATAAGAGTAAAAATATGAGCCCAAAATAAGTTCTCAAGTACTCAAGTGAAAAATATAACCCTCCATATTTAGTCGTCAAACATCTCATAATAGTAAGCCAACCATCAAGGGAAGTAATGAAAATGGGACATTGATGATATGTATCTCTTTTTGTTGAGGCTAGATTAGTTGGGACTTTAGATCTTACTAACTTGGTGTTTCTTTAGTTTTTGAATGCACATATCCTCTTACACCTCTTACAAACCTAATGAATAATATATTATATCATAAATATCATTAATTGGTCAAATATAATCGTAGGTTCTCCATAAGGGCAGTAATTACATTCTAATAACAAATGTTATTTTAGAAAGATGCTTTATAAATCCCAACTATGACTTTTTCTTGTAACCTCCTCATTTGATATCTTTTTGTAACCATAGTTTCAATTCCTCAATGAATAAATAATACTTTAATATATCTATCACCCTCACATGGGTATTCTATTTTCCATTTGCATGATTCTTCTAGAGACACAATATACCATCTAAAAATGATTATATGTTACAATAGATACATGTGATATGTAAGATGAATAGTAAATAGAATCCTAACATTGTCCCACTTGATATTTACATTGCAAAGACACATGAGTAAATATAGATAAACAAATTAATTACTAGGAGAGTTAGGACTCATAGCCTTCTTGCACCACATAACCTATTTATGTTCATTGTCTTAGTGAAAGAATCTACAACATTTACAAAGTGTCAACATTTTATTACATGAACCTACCATCCTCAACCATCTAATGGAAAAAGTGATACTAAACATGTATGTTCCTAATATGAACATTGTACATTAGATTATTTTCCAAATAGATAGTTCTAACTGTAACACCCCTTCATTTTGTGCTATGTTGAATAGACAATGTTTTCCCCATGTTATGCTTTGTTTCTAATAACTCTTGAATTAAGGTGTTTGTTTATTGTTTGATCGCTCTCTGTTAAGTGACGTGAATATTATAATTTGATGTGATTGTATTTTATTATGAGGTTATCATTATGGCATGTTTTAGATTAGCATAGTATGTACTTGAATTAATGATGCCTTGTGTTTTGATTATGTTAATGATGTAAGCTTTGTCAGTTATTGATACTGTATTGGTGAAGAGAACGGTATTGCATCACTCGCTCGCGAGTGCCCTGTGATTTCCACGATTCTCTCTTCACGGTGTAAATAATTTATTATATATATACATGTGCGACATTTGCTTATTTGCAGGATTGCAGGTACCAGACATTAGCTTCACCTGGTTTCACAGGTCTGAGCGTGTCCACTACTCAACAGTAATATTGGGAGATAGTAACGGGTTACCTAGTCATACCTTTGCCCTAGTACAGTGTGTCGTCAGTTTGAATTTGGTCTAGTTTTATCATTGTTGTTCTGGATATTTTATTCTTATGCAAATTTAATTTGGTAGATTAAATGTGTATTCAATTTTAAATATTTAATTAAATGAATTATTGTGGTGAGGGCTTTAGAATAAATAAATAAATAAATTAATTTAATTTGGTTATGTTGAGTAAATTTTATTATTAAAATAAACGGTAATTAAATAAATAAGAATATTTAAATTGGTTGCAATTAGTAAATTGTTTTATTATATTTAAATGCATGTGAATGGAAAATATCTAAATTGTTGAGGGAAAAGATATTTTAGATATTTTGTTTAAGATAACTAGGAGTTAGAAATTTGTTATCTAATGGTTGAAAATTCATTCACGGAGAGGATTTTTGGGAGAAAAGAAAAGAAAGTTGTTTCACAGGAAAAGTTTGGTATGGGTTGTGGAAAATTTGGTGAAGAAGATTGTGGATCTCTCAAGGAAATTGTTTTAGAATTATTTTGTTGTAGAATTTTTGGCTGTGTTTTTTGTTGTGTCTTATAGAAGGAGGCAATTGCATTGAAGAAAGTTTTGGCTACATTGAGAATTGAAATTATAAAGAAGTTCAGCAACATTTTCTTGAGGCAACATTCTTCTGTAACAGGTTCTTTACTGTTTTTGTGAAATTTGAAATTAAAAAGTTATTTTATTACTGTAATGCAAATTGTAAATGTTTTAGGAAATGATTTTTCAATACTGTAGAAGTTCTTGTTTCTTTCTTTTAAAAGATTGCCGTGAAAATGAAACCTCTGTAGAAAACAATTAAATCCTCTGTGTAATTTGTTTATTCGAAATAGATTTATACAAGAGGAAATTATAGTGGAATTATTGAACCTCTGTTGAAGTTAAATCAAAACTTAGAAACCTTTTCTTGTGAAAACATAATTTATTCTTTGTAGAAAATGATAAATTACCGTTGAAGATTTAGATCTTTGTAGGGAAATTTTTTTAACACGATAGCAAATTTAAAACGAAGTATTTGAGAAATTAGAAAACCTCTGTAGGATTGAAAATAAAATCTTCTGAGAAAACTGAAATAATTGGAAACCTCTGGTAATTTGAAAATCAAAACAACAGAGAGAGTGCGTCACTAAATTAATCATAACTCTAAATTTACGAACTAGGTAGGGCTGCATTTTTTATATGTTTTAGACGACTTGATTGCGCACCTTCAGTAAAAATTTCAGAGAAACCCAGATCCAAAAACAAAAGTTATTAAAGTCGCAACATACAGGATTTATGATTAGGGTTGTCTGAAAATTGTTAATTTATATTTATATATTTATTTATTTGTTTAAAAATATATATTAGAAATATTGCATATAATTTTAGAGTATTTAAAATATATTTAAACGTATTTTTCAATAGGTGCATGCACGTGCACAATTTGATATTTTTAAATAAACGTTGGAAAATAATAATTAGATTATGTAATTAGAATATATATTTATTTAAAAGAAATATCATATCGTTAATTAATGCATACAATGCATAAGTAGGTGTTTTATAATAAGATGATATTATTAAAAGGATTAAGATTTCTATTTATATTTGTTTGAGAAATTTGAGTTAACAATTAGTTTTAATTTCCTTATGATTTGTAAACAGAAATATTTATATATTAATAAAAGCATGTAAATGCATGGGTTAATAAAATGTTAAAATAAAATGACTTATGAGTGAAATTTGATTTGTATTTAAATATATATTGATTCAATTTGGATTTAGGAAATCCAAATATTAGATTATTTAAGTGCCTGAATTATTTTAAGTTGTATTATTTTCTGTTCACATTTGCGGGCAATTTGAATTGAATATTATGAGTAATTGTCAAACTCGAAGTTAAGCAGTTGGTTTAATTCGTTGTGGATTTATTGGATTTAGGAAATCCTAATGGTCATTTATTTAATTATTTGAGTGGCTTCTTATTGTTGTGTATTCTTTTGTAATTGTGTATTGGGCATTGGGGATATTTGTTGTCGAGAAAATTATAAGTTTTCCAGAGATTGTAAAATTGTGAGAGGGTTATTATATCTTTTGTTCGCCCTTTTTGAGATTTTCCTTGGGTAGTGCACATTTTTTTGGGTTTCAGTATTTAACATCCGCAGGGATGTGTGAATTAGTTTGAACACTCGATTACTATGAATGGGTTGTGTGATTTGATTTGAGCACCCGGTTATTACGAACGAGATGTGTTATTTTTTGCAAAACAGTTGATATTTGTTATCGTATTTTGTGCACTGTCTACCATTGGGTTGTGGAATATGTTATTGTGTTGTCGATAGGGGAATGGCTTTCAATGGGGGCCGGGACACAAAGGGGTCCCAGGATAACTCGTGTGAAAGTCAGTTTAATCAGTGGAAATTAAATAATCTTTATTAGGGATAGAGTAGCTTAATATTTAATCAGATAATTTAGCCTCCCTCATTAGCTCAAGGGCTAGTATGAGACTTGAGATGAGTCGGGAAGGCCTAGAATGGCAAGATCATTATCTTGTCTTCTCGAAAGATAATCGATTCCGCATTGGTGTGCATGTGGGGCCGGAATCGTGAGAGGTTACCAGGATAACCCTAGAGGGGGGCCGGGACCTAGGAAGATTTCCTTTGGATAACCAATGCAACCTTTGTGATGACACTCCTCCTATGACAACAATCGATTTGTATTATACAGTGGATGTATTTGATTCAGTGGTTCTGGAAACAATGTAACCTTATGTTTTGTGTTTACTGGTACATTGTTGTTTTGCATTTACTGGTACAGTGTGGTCTTGTATATTACTTGTGTCTAGAGGTAATAGGTTTGTCTTGGTTACCTGTTACTATCTCCTAGCACGGGGGCTGGGCCTACGGGTACCAGATGGTTGGGTGGCGTGCATCTTACACTGTTGAGTTTCTCTTCCTGTTCGTGATGGCATGATCTTCTTGTTCGAGGAGCTCGTGTGGTTCTCTGGAGTTGTTCTTCTCCTTCTTCATTGTAACTGTGGATCTATGTGTATAATTGTAATACCTCATTTGTATCGAGGTGAACCTTTGTGATGTAATTGTAATAGTATTTATGATCTATTCATTATTGGATTTAATGGTGTTGTATATGTGGAAATATGTTTAATACATTTTTATGTGTTAGATTTATCTTGAAATGGTTTAATGCTTTGTTGAAAGTTGTATCTTGAGTTTAATATTCATATGCTATGGTTGGTTAAATTTTATAAGTAATGGTGTTCACATGTAGACGCGTTGCGTAGCCTAGAGGATGCATGTGGCTAGAGTAGGTTACTTTACCCGTCTTGTTTTATCTTTAAGAAAAAAAAATTAGTTGTGCTTCCACAGTATTGCATCGTCCTCTAGGTTGCGAGACGGGGTTTTACACTAACAATCATAATTAATCCTTACCTTCTAATTATCTTTATAGAAAGAGATCAGCTTGGGACATTGGTACAAATAATTCAAGAAAAACCACCACCAAAGGCTATAAAAGTCACTGTGAGCAAGAGGGTTCCTTTAACTAGTGAAGAATTAAAAGAATGTGGAAGACAATACTTGAACACAATAAATAACCATATTTACTCCTTACAAGAATATATAGTAGTCATCTTAACCACTTCTATAGTGGATAATTTTTAGTTTCCTCTTACTCATCTAACTAGCTACAAATCAAAACATAGTGAACATATTGTCATCAATTGATATCCTCCTATCTAAATATCCATTCGAATCTACATGAAAAATTCCCATATCTCTAACATTTTACTCACATAATTAGTTTTATAATAAAAATACAATAATAAGACTTCCCACATAAATATCTAAACTCTTTTTACACAATTATAATTATCTCTACTACTATTAGATATAAACTTGCTAAGAACTCTCACTACTTGGGAAATATCTAATCTACTATATACCATTTAGCATAAGGAACATTATACATAAATTCAAAATAATCATTTGACTTAGGACATTGTTCCAAAAATGAAATCCTAGTACTAATAAGTAAAGTAATAATTACTATATTATAGTCCTAAATAGAAAATCATTTTAAAAGGGTATCAACATACTTTCCTTGATTAAGGTAAAGATTTTTGTTAATCTGATCCCTATTAGTTTCCATACCTAAGATGCATTTTGTAGCCACTAAATACTTCATTTAAAGGCACTAGAAATTTACATTTTGATCTCCCTAATTAAGCCCTTATTGTTTTTGATAAATATAATTCTATCAACATAAATGATAATAATTAGCAACTAATAATAAATTAAATTTAAATAACAATTGTTTTCTTCACTTATTATTAAACTGTTATGTTGCAAAAGGTGAGCCTAATTCGAATCAATAGAGTCAATACATTTTCCAAAATGATTGAAATGTGGGTTCACCATAACATTAGGGGAATTCATATCTACCAAGAGTTATGATTGATTGACCAATAACCAATCTACCCTAGGATCTAAATTTTGATGATTGGGGGTTTTAAATTGGATTTTTGATGTGATGTAATGATGTGACTAGTTAAACTATGCAAATGGAGCATTCTATTATGAATTATGACAAACTGAAAACACAGACAAATTTAAGTTCCAAAAAGATATAAGATAGACACTGATGCACTTGTGATTTGAATTTGAGTTGATTCTGGGTGGTCTAGGGTGCAAGGATGCCCTAGATTGAGGATCTAATCCTAAAAACTAACTTCACAAGCCTTAGGTCCCTAATCTGTAGCTTCTTCCTTTTGGGTTTGGTTGTCAGATCTTTGTATATTATAGAGATAATAGAGATTCCATATCTTGTCAACTTGTAGGGCTAATGATCCATGAATGAGAAAATTATCTTCCATCTTCTTCCAATCCTCTTTAGATATGTAAATTGCACATATAAAAGGAGAGGATGGGTTGTACCATATAGGGCTTTTGAAAATTTCAAAATGAGGAAGTGTTATCGGGGTTGCTTAGCATTGAATATGTTACTCTTCAGTTACTTTTGCAGTTCAAAATTGTCAAGTGACAATTGTTTGTTACATATATGTGGAGGTATTTCGAATTTTTGCATGTTACAAATATGAAACTAATTTGTGTGGTGGATGGAAGATGTCAAAGATACAACTTTTTGTATGCATATTGCTTGGTCTTAATTCAAAAAAATTTGTGACGTGTAATAGAGCTGTTCAATATTGGCTTGTAGTGAGCTGGAAAAATAAAGATGGTTTAAAGGGTTGAATTTACATGTGGAGAAGACTAGACAGGTGGAAGGCAATAAGAATAGCAGCGCATTAAGATGTAAATGGAAAGTAGCAAAAGTAAATGTACAGATGACATGGATTTGAGGTTAGAGGGACGCATAAGGTAACAAATGTCAAGGCATAAGTTAAGTTCAATACCACATGTGCGTTAGATTGGGACTGTATTTTTTTGATGGTTTGGGTACGAAGGGTATCATTTTGCGTCATTGTTGGCTATTATGTGGGAGAATGTATCTAATATGTGGTACAATTGCAACAAGTGAAAGATCGTGTGTAATCTCTAGTATATAGTAGGATATCAACTGGTACAAGTACATGTGCCAAAATACTGCGTTCAAGGAGGCGTACAAAATATGCTCTGCAATTATTCCTAACGGTACTCAGAATTTGTGTACCACTTCTAGGATGAAAGCATCGACATTTGTAGAATTAACAGTTTGTGTAATTGTGCACGATACAGGTGTCAATGAAATTTGTTATGAAATGTGCAAACATGGACTTCATGGTTGGTACTTTCTGATGAAAGGATTTAGCAAATATAATGGGGGCATGGATAAGTTTATCATATGCTTAAACAATCGAAAGGAATTGATAAGTATGGATTCTAATATAGTTTTTATTAGAAACCATCTTGGATATCTGCTAAATTTTTCATGTAATAATAACTATGAAAGGAGAGTACAATTATTACAAGTTTTTCTTGCAAATTTCCTCAAATCTATCGCTGGCTTAGAGATGGGAAATAAATTTGTGGATAGGAGGGATACATTTGCACAATTAAGTCTACTACATTTGCAAAGAGTGGGTATATTTTCAGAAGATAGTTCTATTAGTGGTGAGCTTAGAGTGCCAAAGTTATTCTGTGAAAATTGCAGTAGGCTGCAGATGGAATTCTATCCGAGAAACTACAGAGTCTTCATTCTGGTTCAAGATTGGGAAATGCCAATTACAAAAGAGATAGGAGATGATGAACTTCTTCTGGTCTTCAAAGGTCATTGTTCAACCTTCATCAAGCACATTAAGCGGATTTGCTTCAGGATGTTCGAATGCTAGAATTGATTGCTGCTAAAGTTGTCAATGAAGAGTTTTTTCCAAATGGTGTTCTTGCTAAGGCTTGTAAGAGGTATGATATGTGGAAGGGTCAGGGTTATATAGGTGGTGTATTTCCAAGGCATTTCTTGTTGAGTCACACAACATTTCCAAAGCTTTTTGTTGCAATAAACAAGTCTCTTTCTAAGCAAAGCTCCAATCTCATGCTTAATGTTTTGAGAAGGTATACGACCGAGATTGATGAGGACTTATCAGAGAAAGTTAAAGTGATTGTCCAGGCTACAATGGTGCTCCTTGTTCATGTGCATGATCCACCTCTTTCACCGCCAATGCCTATGCTTGAAGATGATAATAGTACACATCAACAATTGGAAACTAAAGAAGTAGTGCCTCAAGAATATGAAAGAGGAATTAATCTAAATATAATGCCAGAATATGATCCCGCAGAAGGTAATGTTCAGTTAGTTGTTGAAGAGCAGGGTGAAAATGTTTCTACAAATGTGATGGAGGAATAGTTGGTACACAAAGAAACAATTTTTTGTATCGAATATGTAAGTGCAAATTGGGTGTCAATGTTTTTTGTTCAAAGGGTATATGGTTATGCTCGAAGGGTTTATGGTTCTGATAAAGGGATAATATTTTTTTTTTCTCGAAGGTGTATGGGTTTTGATCGGTTGTCACATAAAGCTCTTGGAGAAATTTGCTCAAAGACAGAAGAAGTAAAAGCTTGTATGTTAAATCTGTAATATTGTATGGAGTTTCATGTATAAACTCAAAATAGCCTCTATGCATGTAAGATCAGGAAGAATCTATCATTTATAGTCTAATCAATAATAGGATATTGGTCTGTAGTTGAAAAAAGAAAGAGTAGTGTGGTGAAAGAAAAAACCTTTTATAATGTAATTTTCATATTATAATTTTTTTTTTATAGATGTCAGTTTGGGAGTGAGTTAGTTATGAGTTGCTTCAATATAAATAGTTGTGTAGGTGCAAGTGTAGGTGTAAGTGTAGGTGGTGTTAAGGTAGGTAAGGTTGGGTAGGTAAGATGAGTATTGGTTGCTTCCTTCATCCTTCGTTCCATCCTTGGTTTCCACATTCAAGAATTGTAATATGACCTTTCAAAATATCTCATCCCCATATCTTACACGTCCCAAAATTCATACTACATATTCATGATCTGACATTCCAATTATATATATAAGCATTAGCCTTTTGCTGAAAAAAAAACTATTAATAGTACATTTTATAGATAACGTGATTATAATCTTGAACCATCATTTGTATAAATATTTTTTTATTTGCACAAAATTTAATAATCATGAATAATTGCATGAGTTTAACTAACAAATATAATTGTGATAATGCATACTTATCTTAATTCAATGGTGAAGATGAGATTCAAAAGAAATAAAGGCATGAAATTCATAATGTTAAACCAAGCCTATTAGAATTAGAGGGGAAATTGATTATAAGATTAATAATAGTGCAATAGAGCTAAAATAGGTGTCCTATTTAAATTGGAAAGTGAGGGCGTGCTTTCAACTTCATAAAATTAGATGCGTTGAAGTGCAATGCGGTAATTGCTTATATCCTCTATGGTGGTATGTGTCAAATAATTTTTTTCCTATGTATTAGTCCTCATTGAAGGAGGATAATATAGAGAAGTAACACAGGAAAAAATAGTAATACCAAACTTATTAAATGAAGGCATGGTTGCATGGGCCAAGAGAAGGGGATGAGTAGGTGTAGCTTGAGCCAACAAATAGCCGATAGCAATAAAGTCTTTATTTCTGCAAAGGATGGGGCAGGTAGTCTGCATTAGCAATGAGGGTGCCTTTAATCAATGTGACCACACACTCAAATGCATTAAAGGAGGGATGCTCACTTTAAGTTTATCTTTAATGTCTTCCCACTTCGTATCTCTAGGATATCTTTCTGGCAGTACTTTAGTAAGAGGGGATATGGTAGATTTCAGTCTCCTATGGAACAATCACTCACCTTTTCATCTTTTGAGTATTCAATAACCATGACTTTCAATGTTACCATAATTACTTGAGGCTTTTTATGGAATAGTTTGTGTGTTTTCCCACGCTTCAACATTTAACATATATCTTTAATTATATATCGACCCTATGAAAATTCAAAGAAAGCTAACTACTAGACAAAAAGAATCTATGTACATAACATATATTATATGTTATATGTACCCCCATACCCCATGCCACACGGTGGACAAAAAACACCGAGCAAAAGTCTTGATGGACGACTAGCCCCATGTCGTTAGGTGGCATCGCCGGAAAAGGACACGTAGTGGGTGGGAAAGTCAAAAAGCTAGAAAAAAACACACCTAACCATCGCCATTTTCCACATTTGCATTTTCTAGTTTGGTGGGTGGGGAGGAAGGAGCCACGGGTGATGAAAAATGGAGTTGCAGGCCAAGGAAAATGAAGTTGCAGGCTAGGGAGGGACACACGTACGACCAAGGAAAATGGACTTGTAGGCTAGGGAGGGATGCGTGACCAAGGAAAATGGACTTGTAGGTGACCGAATGAGGTATGTATCTGTAATTTAAATCACCATTTTCCATTTTGTAGGGATTGCGAATCACGATTGTTAAATGGGTTTTCTGTGAAATGAAAATAAAATGTTGTCTGCGTGTAGGGTTTGATGGGTTTGTTGTTAAATGGGTTTTCTGTGAAATGAAAATGAAATGTTTTGTTTGCATGTAGGGTTTTCAGCATGGCTGTTTGAATTTTTTTTTTACTTGAGGGTTTTGAAATTTAACTATGAAGAAATAAAGAGGTTTTTGTGTTGCGAAGATGGGTTTTGAAAAAAATTATGTGGGTTGCAGATTTGAAAAAACATTATTAGTCAGTGGGTTTTCAAAATGAGAACTTGGAATGGAAACCAAAGCCCAAAACCGTAGATGCAAACAAAATCTTTTATTTTAACCCAAGCCCAAACTGTACACATAAACACAATCTTTTATTTTCCCATTGACATTCTCATTTTGAACAACTCTTTGCTACAGTCAAAATGACATTTAAATTTCTTTATCTGATTCAAACAAATAAAATGCTCGCATTATTTGCAGTGTTGGAAAACACATTGTCTCCTCTCAATTTAAATGTAAAGGGTTGTCTAACAGTGGGTTTCTTGCTTCTTAGCATGTACGGTTTTGCAACATGGAATGTTACAAAATAGTATGAATGTCTTCAAAATCACACCTTCCATTGTTGTGTTTAAATTTTGCATGATTGAAAATAAAGTGTACAAAATAGTTGCAATTCGGAAAACACAATGTTGGGTTTCAGTTATTTGAATCTCCTTGTTTAAATGTAAAGGGTTGTCTCACTGCTTGCAACATTGAATGTCACAAAATAGTATGAATGTCTTCAAAATCACACCTTCCATTGTTGTGTTTAAATAAAATGTGCACATTATTTGCAATGTTGGAAAACACACTATCTCGCTTCTTGACACCTACGGTTTTGCAACATAGAATGTTACAAAACAATATGAATGTATTCAAATTCACACCTTCGATTGTTGTGTTTAAATTTCACATGATTGAAAAGAAAAAAGTGCACAAAATATATGCAATTTGGAAAACACAATGTTGGGTTTCAGTTATTTGAATCTCCTTATTTAAGTGTAAATGATTGTCTCACTGCTTGCAACATTGAATGCTTCAAAATGATATGAATGTCTTCAAAATCACACCTTCAATTGTTGTGTTTAAATAAAATGTCTGTATTATTTGCAATGTTGGAAAACACATTGTCTTGCTACTTGACACCTATGGTTTTGCAACATGGAATGTTACAAGACAGTATGAATGTCTTCAAAATCACACCTTCCATTGTTGTGTTTAAATTTTCCATGATTGAAAAGAAAAAGTGCACAAAATATATGCAATTTGGAAAACACAATGTTGGGTTTAAGTTATTTGAATCTCCTTGTTTAAGTGTAAATGGTTGTCTCACTGATTGCAACATTGAATGTTACAAAATGGTATGAATGTCGTCAAAATCACACCTTCCATTGTTGTGTTTAAATAAAATTTCCGCATTCTTTGCAGTGTTGGAAAACACACTGTCTTGCTTCTTGACACCTACGGTTTTGCAACATGAAATGTTACAAGACAATATGAATGTCTTCAAAATCACACCTTCCATTGTTGTGTTTAAATTTTGCATGATTGAAAAGAAAAAGTGCACAAAATATATGCAATTTAGAAAACACAATGTTGGGTTTCAATTATTTGAATCTCCTTGTATAAATGTAAAGGGTTGTCTCACGGTGGGTTGCTTGCTTCTTAACACATACGGTTTTGCAACATTGAATGTTAAAAAATAGTATGAATGTATTCAAAATCACACCTTCCATTGTTGTGTTTAAATAAAATGCTCTCATTATTTGTAGTGTTGGAAAACACATTGTCTCCTATCAGTTGTTCCCTCTAATAGTGGTGTATTATATGAATTGACCTTTAATACTGGTATATTATTCCATTAGGGGAGAAGCTAACTCCTAGACAAAAAGAACCTATGTATGTAACATGATATCATACCCCCATACCCCATTTGATGCAGTGGACAAAAAGCATTGAGGAAAAGTCTTGACAAATGAGTAGCCACATGCTGTTAGGTGGCGTTGCCAGAAAAGGACGTGCAACTTCAGTGGGAAAGTCAAAAAGCTAGACAAAACACACCTAACATCTCCATTTTCCACATTTGCATTTTCCAATATGGTGGGTGGGGAGGAAGGAGGCACGGGTGATGAAAATGGAGTTGTAGGCCGAGGAAAATGGAGTTGCAAGCTGGGGAGGGACGCACGGCCGAGGAAAATGGAAATGGAGTTGCAGGCGTTGGCATAAAGAAATAGACAAAATACGCCTAAACATCCCTCAAATATTGGTGTCTAAATGGTTTTGAAACATTAGGTGGGTTGCAAGTTTTGTAAAACACAGTGTTTTGCATCCTAGAATTTTCCAAAACAGTATGTATGTATTGAAAAGCTTTGTGTTATTTAGACCATAGGAGTGTGGTGATAGGCACCATTTCTAGACAACCAGTAAGGTATTTGGCTTTAGTGTGTAGAGGGTTTTACAAAATTTTGTGTGTTGAAGCTTTCGTAAATCATGTTGTCACCTCACCTCCCACTATGTTTTCCAACCTAAAATCATACTGTGCATGTATATTTGGATCATATTAAGAAATAGAAATGCTATTTTTATTCTGTGTAAGTCTTGTTATAAGGTGCCTTTCATTACATTTGTACTGTCTAAATTACATTCATACCATTTTGTTAAATTATAGGTTTCAAAACATTGGTTTTTTCCTCCAACTCCTACATGTGCACTCCAACCATTAGCTTTCAATGTGCAGACCTGAAACACAGAGTGTTTTCCCCCTTCTTTCTCCAAACTGAAAACGCACATGTCATTCTACCTCAAATTATTGTGCCAAAAAAAATCTCTGAAAATGACAACTCATACTCCAATTGTTTGTACTATCTAAATTGCATTTATACTGTTATATAAAATTCTAGGTTGCAAAACACTGGTTTTTCAAAATCTGCAACCCACATAATGTTTTAAAACCCTTTACAAGTAACAACCCAATTGGTTACTCGATGATCACCTCAATTTGGTATGTTTTGTGATTGTCTTGAGAGCCTTTTGTGAATTAGATAGTAAGAATGTAATGGGATTGGAAAAAACTGAGTTATAAGAAATCTGCAACCCACACAATGTTGTAAAACCCTCTAGACGTAACAATCCAATTGGTAAGTCGGGAAAACTAAGCTGACACACCTATGTACATACAGTTGGTTAGAAACCCCTTACCTCAACTCGTTTGGTCGTCTTCCTCGCCTGCAACGCACCCTTGCTCTCTAATGATTTGCTTTCAACCTGCAGAATGAGAAAACCCATATCACAGAGTATTTTCCAAGAACAATACTTGTTACAATCTAAAATGCATGTCTTAATCACATCAACAGGTGCACAGTGAATGGATAGCTTCTCGCACAAGGAAAAAAAATGCCGGCATAATTGGATACGATGGGACGCCTCCTCACTTTCGCCACTGTGACATTTCCTTTTGTTTGTCGATTTCCTCACTTCTATCATTTGTTTGGAAGGTCCCACACTACGTCTACTCTTCATGTTATGTATGTTTCCATGTATGTTGTTATGTATGTTTTTATACATTTTTGTATGTACATAGGTGCATTTTGTCGGGAGATTAGTTGTGTATGTAGAGCATTTTACAACATTGTGTGGGTTGGAGGTTTCATAAATCACACACTCACTTCCCACGGTGTTTTCCAATGTGCAATCATTCAGAGTTTTAATGGTTGTTGGAAAACAATGGGTGTTTATAGAATGTTGCCTTTCATTGCATTCCCACTGCCTAATTAACAAAAGCTTTTCAAGACATTCCTGCCCGTGCTCTCAACCATGTACCTTTGAATGTACAGAATGAAATAAATGGAAAACCACATTGTGTTTTCCAACCTGCAAATTATATTGTGCATTTATTTTTAAATGATATGATGAAATTAAATTTCATTTTTTTCTATAAGTAAGAGTTGCTATAAATTGTGAAGGTGAATGAACTTTAGTACATTGTTACTGTCTATAAACTTTAAGGTTTTCATTAGAAGAATGTTGTCTATATATACTTGCATGTTGGAAAATAGTATGTGTTATGAAACCTGCAACCCAAATATTGTTCTCAGCTTTGAGAGTATCTTTCTATTTAGAGAATGCAGTGTTTTGTTTTTAATAAGTTGTTTACAAAATTTGTCTACCTTTTCACATAGGACTCTCATGTCTCCATCCAACTGATTCTCTTTTCTGGGCTGACATCCTATTTTTCCTTCTTTTCATGTTATGTATGTTTCTATGTATGTTTTTGCGTATGATTTTATTTGTTTTTTGTATGTACATAGGTGTGTTTTGTCGGAAGATTAGCTGCTATTTTTTGGTCAATTGAAGTGATCAGCAAGGCTTTTGTTGACTTGTTAACCTTTGTTCTTGCAATGATTTATATTTTTTCAGTCGTCTGTACAAGTAATGGTTCAGTTTACAATATCATTGAATAATGGTTATGATACCGATATGTCATTTAGATGTTCATTGAGAGATAGGATATAAACAGAAGTCTGATAGTGGTACGTGGTATCCTTCTTGTTATGTCTTCTATGCGCTTAGTGATTATTGTAAGTTATGGCCTCTTTCATATGTTAGGAGAGATGAGTTTTTTATATATCCGAATGAACGTTCAATGCTTCATAGTTCCTACAGAATGACAAATATAATTGCTGATCAATATATACTACTAGTGTTAGCGATAGGTTAAGTTGGAAATTAAATTCCCAATGTACAGTTTAATATGTTTGTTTATTGTCTATGCAAGCTGGAATTTTGCACTCACCACAACATATAAATTGTATATTGGTGAAACTTGGAATAAAAAATTCTTTGTAGCACCGAATGTCTTTAATTTTCCAATTTAATCTATCGTTAACACTTGTCTTCCTTCCAGGTGGTTGATATATTTGAGGAAACAAAATTGAAGAAAACAAGGGTAGGTGGATTGAGAAGGATGCTTTAGGAGACGTGAAGCTTCTGCACTAAATACAGGTGATTCTAGCTGTCATAGCTTGAATTGCAAGTGTACGGGGTTAGTTAAACTTCCAAAATTTATTCATTTATTCTACAT